>JAGDQP010012047.1:15240-51288 GCA_022664845.1 Lepisma saccharinum
GGACTGTACGACTCACCAGATGTTGTAAAAATAATGAAATCGCGACGTCTATGGTGGGCAGGCCATGTAGCTCGGATGGGGGGAAAACGATTATATTCTATTCTGGTTTTAAGGCCGGATGGAAGACCATTGGGAAGACGGAGACCTCGTTGGGAGGGACATTATTAGAAGAGATCTTCGAGAGGTAGGCGTTCGTGATGAAAACTGGCTTGATATTGCCCAGGATAGAATCCAATGGCGAACATTTGTTACTGCGGCGATGAACTTGCGAGTTCCATAAGCCATAGAGTGAGTGAGTTAATTACTTTTTCGAATATTTTTCCAGTTATGTTTTAATAAGCATATCGGCCGATACGATTTATGTTCCGATCGATCTTCCTCTTCTTCTTTAAAAATTTTACTAATCTTGCTTTCTTCCAGGAGTCTCGGAATATTCCTTGTTGTAGGCACTCTTGGAACAATCGTGTAATGTATGGGTTCCAGATTTCTTTATTATTTTTATATATTTCATTTTTGAAATTATCGGGTTCGGGCGCTTTACCGTTTTAAGGCTTTTTATACAGTTATCTATTAGTTTCCTATTCTTGTTTGTTTTGATTATTGATGGGTTTTACTTTGGCGTTTATCGTTGTTATTTTATTTTGCACGTTATCCTCCGGTTTATCGTCTGGGAACAATTTTTTTTTAGTAAGAGCTCTGTTGTGTCTTTCCATGAATTTGTTTGATGTTCTTCTTCGTCTTTTAATGTATTCTGTATGGTTTTTATTTTAATTTTGTTTATAATGATTTTATACGGTAATCCCCATGGATTTTCTCCTACAAATTTGTTCTAAGTTTTCTTGTTATTTTCTTTAATTTCAATTTCGTATTGGCTTTTTATTTCTCTGTATGTGTTTAGTCTTCTTTGTCTTAAAAATTAGTATCCAGCTGCTCGGTAGCTCTTCCTTGCTGCTTTCGTTTTACGTTTTAATTTTTCTAGGTTCGTTGGCCAAAAGCACTTTCTTTTCTTTTGTTTTTTTAGAGGCTATTGCTTCTGTGGCTTTTAACGTGACTTTTTCTATTTCAGTTGCTAAGTGGTGTAAATTATCTCCTTTCTCAATCTGTGGTAGCTTTAGGTTATTTTTTTTTCCAATTTAATTTCTTTATAATATATTGCAGCGTGGTTTCATCCTTGTCGTCTTTTTGATTTTTATTTCTGTTATATCGAATTTTATGGCATTATGAGCACTCAGTTTCATCCTCCAGGACAGTTCAATTATTTATTTTTCTACTTATGTTTCCTCTGGTTAATGTTACATCAATATTAGTCCCCGGTCCTACCCGTAAATGTTGGAGGCTGGCCATCGATATTTTGGATGGTTACATTATTTTTATTGATAAGATCCTCAAACTTCTCTCCGTTTTCATCTGTTCTGGGGCAGTGCCACTGCGGAGACTTAGCATTGACGTCTCCCACAATTAATATATCAACATTTATAAATGTATTTAATATGTCATCCAGTTTATGTATAAATATATCACTTGGGACGGAGAACTGGCAGTAAATAATTGCTAGTATTAATTTGTTCTTTTTATACATTATCTCCATGCACAGGACCCACCTGTCACATAAGTCCGTATGTACCAGTACTTTGAGCTCCTTCTTGAAGATAACCGACGCAACCATTGGATTTTCTTCTACTGGCATTGACCGGCATACTAAGTAATTTTCCTCTGTATATATACGGTGTAGTAAAAAGTAATCCATTATTTTTGCATGACATTGAAGGCTTGACTTACCATAGTTAGAATGATCCGATTTAGGTCATATATGCGCCGTTTTGTTCGATAACGTGTTGCCATTTGGAAGGTAATATCATGATGCCTCTCTCATAGAAGCCCTTGTCCCTATTGGCAAAAAATTGAGACAGTCGATTTTCACAAGCCTCTCTTGAAGCGAATTTTTCACCAGCAAACGTGTTCGCCATGGACAGGAACAGATGGTAATCACTCGGTGCCAGGTCCGGACTATAAGGTGGATGCATAAGAACCTCCCAACCAAGCTCCCGGAGCTTCTGGCGAGTCACTATCGATGTGTGTGGCCTGGCGTTGTCCTGGTGGAACACAATGCCTCTCCTATTGGCCAAAGCTGGGCGCTTCTGGGCGATTGCTGCCTTCAGACGGTCCAATTGTTGACAGTATAGTTCCGAGTTAAGGGTTTGGCCGTAGGGGAGCAGCTCATAGTAGATAATTCCCTGCCAATCCCACCAAACACACAGCAAAACCTTCCTGGCCGTCAATCCTGGCTTGGGCACCGTTTGCGCCGGCGCACCGCGCTTCGACCACGACCGTTTTCGCGTGACGTTGTCGTAAGTGATCCACTTTTCATCACCAGTCACCAACCGCTTCAGAAATGGGTCGCTTTTGTTGCGATTCAGCAGCGATTCGCAGATGGAAATTCGGTCCATGAGGTTTTTTTGCGTTAACTCGTGTGGCACCCATACATCAAGCTTCTTTTTGTATCCAGCCTTATGCAAATGGTTCCACACGGTTTTTTGTGCAATGTTTAGCTCTTGGGCAATCGAAACAGTGCTTACATGACGGTCGGACGCGACAATGTCCATGATTTTATCGACATTTTCGACACTTGGCCTTCCAGTGCGTGGTACATCTTTGACGTCAAAATTACCGGCACGGAATCGACGAAACCAAAATTGCGCGTGATTGGCTGTTACAGTATCAGGACCATAAACACTATTCACATTTGCAGCCGCCTGGCTTGCGTTTTCGCCTTTATCGAAGAAAAACTGTAAAATATAGCGTATTTTCTCTTTGCTAGTGTCCATTTTGACGCGCGCTCACACAACACTGAGTCAACTCATCACAACTATCTGAACATTGTTTGTAGTACGCAATCTCATCGTTTGAACGCCATCTCGTTGAACCCGATCGGACTTATACAACGCGAGATACAGATCACTGAAGCCATCTATTGGCAAAATAATGGATTACTTTTTACTACACCAGATATATGGTTCCTGGATGCACGCCAGTCTACATTTTTCTTCTCGCATAGCCATCTCAGCTCACCAGATGCATGTTTAGATCTGTCCGCATTGAGCTGAAATATTCTCATCCGTGATGTTTTAAGGTTGTATTGTGTAGACGTAGCATCCCGGAAACTTTTCCGCTGGGTTGAAGGCAATCCGGCCGTATGTCATCACGAATTGCCTGTATACGTTGTTAACTGGAAACCTTCCTCTTCCGAAGACCCTGTTAGTCAACTCCAGCAGATCCCTGGGGTCTGTTGTAATTCCGTTCGCCCTGAAGTTAATCCTGTCGACTTCCTCAATGATAGCAGAAATTATTGTTTTTCCTTGTTGGTGTATGTTTCGAACTATTATTCTCTGGGCGGCCGTCAAGATGTTAGGTTCCTCCATTCTGGACAGGTTATAATCCAGTTGCATGGTGTTATAAAAATTTATTGTATCAAATTTGGGTTTCTTCGCCAGCACTTCCCCCGTTTCATCTTGTTCATTTTTATTTACACTCCCATTCACACTTATTACATTAGTATCTCTTTCATTCATTCTTTCCACATCCATCGGGATGGGAACGCCGGTATACTCAATCTTCTTTCTTCTCCTGTAAAACCTTGGTATCCAGGTCCTCCATTCGCTGGTCCAACAGGAGCCCCAAATCTTTTAGAAACTCTTCCCTCGATGACTTAATATATATTATACCACAGCCAAAAGTATTTTCGCTGTAATATATTTCTGATTGTTCTAGTGTATATAGAGGATGTCCTTGAAATACACAGCCAAAATTTAAGAGGTTATTGCTGATATTAATTAAAACAAGTATAATATTTGCTCTGAACATGAATGACATTCCACTTTGTTTTGCAGATACAGCGTTTCCAACTTTTAGCCCAAAGTCTACGCTTAACAATGTGAAGAAAATGAATAATTTTTAATAAATCAAACTACGCATTGAATGAAAGTTTCGTTTACGCAGATTCGTTTCTAACAACATCCTGGATATCAGGACTGAAAATACGATGTCACCGGTTGTCAGTGTTGCCAACCCGGTATAACTTTTAATTTTTTTAAGTGGCACCACGTCGTGTTATCGGGTATTTGGCATCTAGTGATGATAAACAACATTCGTAAAGCGCACATCGCAGTGTTGCAAACTATGGTTGAAGTAGCCTGGGAAATTATGTAGTTTGTATGAGATCGCAAATATCTTTCTGTAACAAAAATAATATCTTTAGTAGTAGTAGTAATGTAGACCGCCCTGTTGGTCTAGTGGTTACCGTCGCTGACTACTCATCGCGGGTCCTGGGTGCGATTCCCGGCTCTGCGAAGGGTTTTTCCAAAGCGAAAGAGTCTGGAATGAAGCCCACCGTGATGCAGTTGGGGAGCTTCTGTGAATAAAAGACAGTGGCGATAACAGTTGAGAGCTTCTCCCAACACGTCTGGTCAGCGTGGGAGCAGTAGACAAACTCCTTTCCTCCGGAAAGGCCTCATCCAGTAGTGGCTTGAATATGTGGCTGTGAATTATGAATTATGCAGGAGTTGGATAAAAGAAAGCAAATTCGCACCTTTGGTTAAGTCAGCGCTAAAGTTCGAATGTTTCTTATTTAACGACATGGGATTGTAGACTGTGTTCACCGCACACACATTTACGTATATACAGGTTTGTTCCAAATTGTTGGCACAATCTTTGCGAGCTAATTTACCAAGGCAGAGGAAAAATTATTTTCAACATGCGTCAGAGTCGCCTTCATCTTTGAGATATTGAATGTTCTAGCTTCGCCTGACGGAGCAGCATAGAACAATTGAATTTATAAAAAATGATTGGCAACACTGAAACAGTGTGCCAATCAAGATTGCTCCTGCAGCCCTGAACTAGTCTAGCCAATACCTTTCGAACAGTACCTCAATTACTTCTCTACACTTTGCAGTTCCTGATATTTAATTTCTGCACACGGACGGACTGAGCGGTATTATAAGATCCCTTTAGCTATAGCTTCGCTATCAAGGAACCTAAAATTTGTAATCAGATGGCATAATTCGAGCAGCACTTCTGCTTGAACAGTACGAGTGCTCCAAACTCAGTCACGCTCGAAGTAGCTCGATGTCTTCTTCTCAGGAAATTTTTGCTTTTCCTCCCACGTTTCGAGCGTTTCTGATTTGAGCTCCCTATTTTTAGCACTCAAAACGCCGTGATACACAACTCTACTTCCTATACATAAGGCACTTAAAAACATGGGGATGATAAACTTTTTTTTTATATATAAATTCACATTATAAGGTGTAATAGTTTTGTCTATCTTCTCTGTTACTAGAAACGCTCTAATGAGTGTAGTATTTGACTTTTAAGTCCATGAGCTGTATTATATGACACACATGAAAATTTATTGTGGACAGAGCAAGCACAGATAGCAAATAGACAGACAGAATGGAGAGATAGAAGAGAGAGCTTGGATAACCTTTCACACGATCTTCCCGTTTGAGAAGGAAAAATGGAAACTGCATTGTGATGAAGATACATCTGTCATTTTCCATTGAGTTTTGAAGCATTGACTTGGTTGTGCTCAGGCCGGTTAAGCCCTGACCGTTTGTGCCCGTTCCGCTTGCACCCGGCCCGTTCTCATTCCGGGCCGGGCAAAGAATACACACCCAGTCGGGTCGGGCCTGGGTTTACAGGGCTCTGCTTCGAACACGTCTGGTCAGCGTGAGAGCAGTAGACCAACTCAGAGCCCTGCAAACCCAGGCCCAAAGAAGGCCCTGTTCGTTCGAGTGCTTTGTGTATATTTTGCCTGGCCGGACAAATTCGGGTCAGGCACAATCATGCCGGGCTGTAAAAGGGTCAGGGTTAAACAGACTGGACACAAAAAGGCCGGACTCTGAAGGGGTAGACCACAAACAGCACAGCAAGCTAGGCGACGTTCGGCCGACGGTGGCATTTGGTCGGCGAAAGTCAGCCTGACGGGCGGGAAGATGTCAAGTTTTAATAAATTCCGACAAGGAGCCGACGTCAGCAAGGTAAAATCCCCATATTAGTCGGCATTTGGCTTGCTGTGAGAAAAGAGAAAAAACTGTTACATTACAGGCATGTAAGTCACAAATTCGTGTCGGGGTCTATTGAACTGAGTGATTAGGAGGTAACTTTACCAGAAACTGTAGGTCCTGTTCTTAGAAGCTTGTCAGTTCATTTAGGATGATAATAATTCAATTAATCGAGCATGTGTTAGCACGATGTCTGTAGCTTCTAAAGAAGGCTTTGAGTTAGAATTAAAAGAGTATATTAATCCGAATGCCGATAAAAGTTTTAACTAACATCATTAGAGAATATATAGTAGTCACTGAAATTCACTTTCAACTTTTATCGGTTCTGTTAGAATCTACAAGTGTGTTTCTTCCAGAAGATCTTATTGGGGGAAAGACCCACGAAAATTACAAATTATACATGTTGACTCTAATCAGCTAAAATATAAAATAGCGATAGTGTTGCTTAACAATATGCCGTACTTCCTTACCTAACTTCAAAATAACATGAATCATTTATAAAATGTGCTGTTATATGCGTATTTCAGAACATGTGAGTAATACAAGTAAAAAAAACAAAAGAAAAACACTGACGTAACAGGCCGATAAACCCTGAGCCTGCCCCAAAGCCATCTGTCCGTGTTTGGTGGAACTACGTCCACCTGAGTAACGGCTGTGTGGTCAGCACTGCGCGTACCTAACCACGAACAGGCGTATCAGGGGCTTACTAGACCAAGTGTGGCCGTCACGTCTTTATTCACGTGACTCCTCAATTTGCCTCACGACGTTGGGTGGACGCCGAAAAGTGGGACTCCAGCCGGGAATTGAGTCCAACGCTCTAACCACTAGACTGTGGAGCCCAAGAGTAATACAAGTGTTGAGACTAATTATTTCGGAGGGGCAGTCGAAAATACCTGGGGGAGGGAACCCCCGAAAATATTCGTGAAAGAAACACTAGAGACAACTCATGAAATTTTCATACTTGTTGATACTTTGAAAATCAATTATGTAGTATCTCTAGAAAACTTTTACGGAATCTATTCAGAATAGTGAATTATCGCTCTCAATAACTACTTTTTAACTGGTCGTTATAAGTTTTTAAAGATTTCACTTGCTATAGAATATTCAAAATTAAGAGTAATAAATTATGCATGTTGTACTTTCTCAACCCAACTGATTTCAAGATGGCTACGAATACGTCTGTTGCTGCAACCAGAGAAAGCTAGAACCAAACACAGAGCATTACGTATCGAATGATACCAAACTTCGGAATTATATGACGTGAAGCATGTCGTCCATCTAAAATCCAAAGAATTGCATATTCTGTACAATACAAGGGTAGTTTTTATTAATTTACTTGAAGTCTGTGTTTTTTGAGAATTACAAAGCTTTACTCTATAAAATGTAGGTGTTCAACCTCACGAGGGTGGCCTCATAAGGGCAAGCCTCACCCTTACCGCTTGAGGGTATGGTGCGTGAGGGTGAGGGCTGAGCGAAACGAGCGTTTAGCCGACAGAACACATTCCGGAAGTTTCCTCATTTAACTCAGGTTCTAACTCTTGTCTGTGCAATAAAAAAAAATCGAATCTGACTTTCCTAACCTTACCCAACCAGCGGTCACTAATTATATATATATATATATATATATATTGTATTATAATACATAAGATAGGGGATTTTTTTTCTTTAAAAAAAAATATACGCACATAGCCACGCCAAGGTTTGAACTCGGGTCTCAAAATCAGCTTTCCGATACGTTAACGATTAGATTAAGCTAGTAATTTCCAACCAATGTCTTGTCAGCGATCTTTATGGTTCAAGCAGTACTGCAATTGAGAAAAACAGAACTACTGACGTAACTTACGGAATGTGATTTCTCGTCGAGACTCTCTTTAAGCCAAGACGTGAGGATGGGTGAGGGTGAGGTCAAATTGAAACGTGAGGTTGAAGGTATGCGTGAGTGAGAGCTGAGCGAAGACGTGAGGGTAAGGGCAAAGTTAGAACGTGAGGGTGAGTGAGGTTTGACGAAAATGAACATCTTTGCTACAAAGTGTGACGTTTAAATGAACGTAAAATAAATCGCGTTGCTTTTAAGGTAGATGAAAATGTAAAACTGTTATATATGCGTAGAAATGTTCATATTACGTATATTGTACCCAATATAGAAAATCATTTTAGATGTAAATCCTTTCCTGTTACGAGTGCCGTTGAAGATATTCAGAAACATTACTTTAAAAATGCAATCTAGCTGCATAAAAATTTCCAGTAAATTGACTGATGAAAACCAAACATCATTTAATATTCAGGAATAGTGGGACTGGGAGTAAAAGAAAGTTTCAGGCTGCACTCGAACAAGGGTCATTTACTTAGAAGTCCAGTGTCTTACCAACTGGACAAAGCTGACAGTTTAAAAATAAGTCACCACAACAAAACTATATGTAGAGAGTCATAAATGCGTTGTTCGAGCTCCGAAGACAAACTAAATTACTTTCACGAATTACGAACTACCAACTTTTACGCCAAATCCCCATTGATTAAGAATATTTCCCATTTCTGTAAAATATAATTATAATTTTTTTAGTGTGTGAGGAAAGGAGTCGTACCAGCATAGATAGTGTTACAGACATATCAACCTAGAGAAGTTCGAATGCGGGAGAGTTGCCAATCTAGAAGGAAGGAAATGCGGAAGCTTGCTGAGAAACTAAAAATCATGCTCGAGTTACAACATAAACATTAATCCACAGAATACAGACGTTAAACCTTCTAAACCACAGAACCTACCACGCATTTTGCGTGAGAGTTATGTCTGGTGTTACAGAATTTACCTTCTAATTACAAAAAAATCGGAGAAATGCTAGTTATTTTGGCCGGTCTGCGGAGAATTTGAACAGATGCTTGACCTACTAGGGACCACGATGTCTCAGTTGGTAGAGCGCTCACATCTGGTGCAAGGGGTCGTCGGATCGATCCCTGCTCGTGCTATGTGAGCTTTGTGATGGACAAACACCGTGTGCTTAGATTTTCTTGGGGTGGTTCCGTTTCCTCCCACTTTCTTCATTCCACCAGTTCATCCTATCATCATCCATACGGCCTGAGCCGTAGTTGTATAAAAAGACCTTAAAATAAATTCAAGTCCTTGACCTACTAAGTATAATTTGGTACTCTACGATTAGACCACGGAGGCTGAAACCCTAAACTGGCGTGTACATAAGATAAGCGCAATTTGTAGTAATGTTCAATTAGAAAGGCAGATACCAAATTGTGTTACATGTTGCTGTATTGTTTATATTACAATTCTACAAATATAATAATAAATCACCAAAACGCCAGGGTCTATTAAGTGTTCCTAGAATATTTGTAACACAATTATAAATATAACAAGAAAGTAAAAAAAAACTCTATGACGGAATGTGAGGCAGTAAATCAAACAAAATCAACACACAACATTGTTAAACGAAAAATACCACTAAAGTTCACTGGGGGATCAATATCAGCTACCGGAAATTCCTCTTCACAAATAATTGAAGGGATATTTTATAGTAATAAAATGAAAATATAAGTTCTTCTACGAAAATTATACTGCAGAATGAACATCGCTTTACTGTATTTCCTTGTACGTATCGAATAGCACGGAAATAGTCAACAGTCTCAGGCTTTAGAGCATTTCTTCTTTCCTGAACTGTATAGCCTGTAGTACTGACAGATCTTTCAGTAGACGCACTAGAAGCAGGGATGACCAGATACTGACGCGCTAATTTGCACAATTTTGGTAATGTTTGTTCTTGTTGCTTCCACCATTGTAGTATATCTAGTTCTATTGAACATGATGGCATGTTGAGGTAGATGTCTACTTTATCGTCAAATTCAACAGAGATTGAAGATCCATCTTCCCATACCATTAGTTTATTCTTCTTGGTAGGTGGCTCCAAATCTTGTCTGCTTGAGCTACTATCCTTAGCAAGGGAATCAAAGAATCCAACTGCAGTAGATGTCTCTGACGAAATGAGACTACGTACTTCTGTGTGTACAGATAATCTCTCATCTACTGACATTGCTCGGAGATGACGGTAGTTGGGGCTTAAGAAGGTCGCCACTTTATGATCCATACTAATGTCGACCTTCTCATTGTAGAAACTTTTCCGCCCGAACCTTAATCTGTGACATGTCATTGGATTCAACTTCACTGTTAAGTTTGCAAAGTTTTTTGAGTCTATCAAACCAAGGCAGTATCATATGCATTGTTACAGTTTTCTCTGCCTCAAATGCTTTGGTGGCATCGTAGAAGTCTTCTAAAAATGCAGTAATTTCTTTCATTAAGGATTCATCAAGGCCTTCTAAGTGCTGCTCTTCTTTGTGCTCTTCCAGAATCCGCCGGATGTCGACTAGCTGAGATTCCACCGATTTCAACATGATGAGTTTAGTGTTCCATCTTTCCTCAGTGTCTTAGTTAACAGTGTGTGGCATCCGAGTTACCAATCCAGACCTCTTGAGATATGTAACTAACTTACTAACTCAATCGAAAAGCTTTTTTACTGATGACAGCTCATCTCGGAGGAAGTTATATTGAAAAGTATTACGTAAAGCTGTATTTAGTAGATGATTTGCACAGTTGTAGCGTTTTTAATGTTCTCTGCCGTCTTTTGCAATGTTGGAAATGCACTAGTGAATAACACATGAATTTTTTTTAAGTTCCACTCTTTTAAATATCGTACTTTCAGTCTGATATAAGAGTGTTTGCGATAATCATCGGTTCATATGTCCGTTTGGAATGATAATTCACCGTGTTGCAGAGCATCACGTACTTCTGGCTTACACGCTTCGCAAGCACTTGCTCGTTCCTGAGTTTTCGCGATATCGTCGTTGGATGCGGCAACACGTCTGTAAAACCTTTGCCCGCTACAGTTTCGAATGGTCGCAGATCACGTGCACAAAAGTCAACACACTTATCTATCAAGTCACTTTTGGCAGTTTCACATCTCAGTTTTTTATATCCAGAATACTTGGTATTGGATGCACAAGAATTCGCGGATGGTTTCTTATTATCTTCGTTTTCACTCAGTGATGCACTTAATGATGAACAGTAAGTTCTCGTGTGCCGGTTTGGGTGAGTTGTTCCTGACTTCGTACTGTTGTACACTAAAATCTTTCCACACACTTTACAGGATACGAAACGTTGTTCACTACCAGTTTGAGAGTCAACTACAACTAAAAACTTTGCAACAAAATGCTTTTCTTCTTCTTTGTAGCTTTTCAGTTAACTTGAATTGTTTATTTGGAAGCTTTTCTTCTACTTCCTTCAGACGGTCCATGCTGACTTCATTGCCAACAGACAACACAATGTGGCACACACACACTGGAACTATACCTTATCCTGATAACCGAGATACACTGCTTCCATTCGGCCCACTCCGCTCACATTAGATAGTTCCTCAC
Source organism: Lepisma saccharinum (assembly GCA_022664845.1). NCBI lineage: Eukaryota > Metazoa > Arthropoda > Insecta > Zygentoma > Lepismatidae > Lepisma > Lepisma saccharinum. The sequence continues at coordinate 26,709 of JAGDQP010012047.1, forward strand.
GTTACACACTGAAAACATGACTTAGAAGATCTGGTCAGAAGGGTTTGTCAACATGTATTACTCTGCTTGTGATTCGGCTATCAGGTTAAGAAGGCAAAGAAAATACGAAGTGAATCTTGCTACACTGTGCATAGTATACAAAAATTCCCGTCCTCCGGCCTACTCATCAGATGGCAGTACAAGTCTAAGATCAAGTGATATCGCCGAGAAATGCCATTTGCGGGAATTTATTAATTTTCGTTGGCTAAGATATTCATGAAGTTTTGACCATAACAGTTGTTGTTTCATAAAGAATGTTTAATAAATTTAATATTGTTTACGTTCTATATAGGTTTATAGTCTTTTTTACTCTTTAGAAATTGATTGCATCTTTATCTGTGCTTTCTAAACTTTTGTTCTCTGCTCTCATGATTTTATATTCATTTTCGTCTGTACGAGCTAAAAAGAGTTCTTCCAAGGTGCTTACAAGTTGTTATTGTTCTTCTTCGTTCAGTTACATAGATAAAGAATTACGGTTGGTTGGTTAGTAAGAAAGATGTTCTAATAGAGGATTTGCTTGTAGCTATCTCAGGCACAGAGAAAGAATGAAGCCAAAAAACAACTGAATATCGACCAAGGAGTTGTATCTGATTGGTTAGTGAACAACTAGAGAACTTGTTGCCATCTTATTAGCTGAAAACAACGGTTCTGATTGAAGTAAGTGGGCTAACTGGGAAGGACTAAGCTTTGACGTTCATATTCTTGGCAAAATCACATATTCTCTATTAGAACATCATTGGGTAGAAACTGAAGGCACCAGGTCTGGCCGCAACTGTCGCTGCTATCGAGGTATACGTTTGAACTTCTAGCAATTACTTATTATTATTTTCTATGGTTAAGGTTTATTATAATAACGTACGCTTTCAGCAAATGAAGTACTTCGATGAAACAGTAGTTCGCTCAATAGATAACAACAGAACATACAGATAGGGAAGCCCCATATCAAATAAGTATCCCGCTTTTATTCCTTCTGCAGCACCCTGGTGTCTGTCCAGACGAAATAGGACCGAAACTAGGTTAGTACGCTATTCTTTACGCTATGATTAGTTGCTAAACGATCGTTACGATGAAAGAGTAAAGGCTAATTTCCTTGAACGCTTGCGTTGCTTGCGATTTGGGTGAATAGTCAATTGAAACACATGTTTAAGGCCCCCTGTTACGTGTTCTGCGTGTAACACGTATTTCAATTGGCTACTCACCCGAAACGCAAGCTTTCATGAAAATTAGCCCTAAGATTACAGTTTGAACATCGTGTATTTCTCTTGGTTAAAAACAATGCAGAGAATATTACATTATTAAGCTCGTTGAAATCCATTAAATTCAGACTTCTACGAAATCGATTATATAATGTTACATATTGATACGAAATAGCAACATATGAAAACTTAGTATTTATGGCCTTAATATTAACTTACTTGGGGAGTACACGGCTATTGATCGTGTACACCTCTCTCTATATTTTCTTTTAAAAAAAATAAAATTAAAAGTTAAGTCGTCTAGTACGTAAATTAACTCTACATGTTCAATATATGTGGAATAAACGTTATTCATCGTAGCCCGAATGGTCAAGGGGTAATAAACACGTACTTATCGTACTTTTGATGTCCATGTGCATGGGTTCTAATTCCCGAGCTGCCATAACATTTTTACTCTTTCCCAGCTACGGGGAAACGTTCAATCTCGTTCTCTACCAATTGCAAATGGTATTTAAATTCAAACTAACACAAATTATTGTGACATTAATTAGCAGATGCAAATGTTTTAATAATGAAGAATAGAATAAAGACAATGCGGAAACACCGAAACTATTACCGAACATCATGAATAAGAATTTAAGTATACAGGGAAAGAAGGGAGTAAGTGCACTTTATAACAAATGAGTTTGCACTATCATAGACTCTTAACAAGCACTATCATAGACTTCATAATAGATAGACTTAGCACGCTTCCCCATTTCTGGCTGCGCTAAAACTAATTGATTTTTGTTCAGAGCACGTGATTTTGAATCCATTCGCTAGGTAGCTCTGTCATAGACGTCATATTCTACTATGAGAATATCTCTATATATAAAACTGTATGTTAGTACTTTTCTCTTCTCATCACGTCAAAACCGCTCGACCAATTCCAATGATTTTTTTCGCACATGATCAGATAACGGTACCGTTTAAGTTAAACAACAATCAGAAATAAATAAATAGCTTTGCATTTACAATTTTAATTTGGATTGTTGTTAATAAAAAATGTCTACATTTAATGTTTGAAAGCATTGTAGTAGTATTTGCAGTGGTATTAGTAGTAGTAATATTAGTTGTAGTAATAATAGTAGTAGTATTTGTAGTTTGGTCTAGAAAGTCCGTAATACGCCTGTTCGTGATCTAGGTGACGCGCAGTGCTGACCCCACGGCCGTCACTCAGATGGACGTAGTTCCACCAACCGCGGACAGATGGCGTTGGGGCAGGCTCAGGACCATTCGGTCTGTAACGCCAGTGGTTATTTATTTATAGTATTTAGTAGTAGTAGTAGCAGCAGTGATAGTATTAACAGCAGTATTATTAGTAGTATCCGCATTAAAATTAGTAGTAATAGTATCAGCAGTAGTATTAGTATTTGTAGTACTAGTAGTAGTAGAAATAATAGTAGCATTAATAGTAGTATTAGCGGTAGTATTATTAGTATTCGCGGTAATATTAGTAGTACTAGAAGTATTACCAGCAGTAGTAGTAATAGTAGCATTAGCAAGAGTATTAGTAGTAATCATCAGTAGTATTAGTAACAGCAGTAATATTAGTAGTAGTAATATTAGTAGCAGTATTAGCACTACTATTACTAATATTAGTAGTAGTATTAGCACTAGTATTACTAATATTAGTAGTAGTAGTATTAGTAATAGTAGTGTTAACTGTAGTAGTAACTGTAGAAGTAGTAATAATAGTATTAACTGTAGTAGTAATACTAATAAAGTATTTGTATTAACAGTACTAGTAGCAGCGGTAGTATTCGCAATATTGTGAGTATTAGTAGTAGTGAAGTAGAAGTTGTATTAGCAGTAGTATTAGTAGTAAAAGTAGATGCAGTATTAGCAGTAGTGTTAGTAGTAGTATTAGTAGTAGAAGTAGTAATAGTTGTAGTGGTATTAGCAGTAGTATTAGTAGTATTATTAGTAGTAATAGTTGTATTAGTAAATGTAGAAGTTGTATTAGCAGTATTATTATTAGTAATAATACTAGTTGTAGTATAAACAGTGGTATTAGTAGTAGTAATAGTAGTATTAATAGTGGAAGTAATAGTAGTAGTAGTAGTGTAAGCAGTAGTAGTAATATTAGTAGCAGTGGCAGTAATAGTAGACTCAGCACTAGTATTAGTAGTATCAGTAAGTTGTAGCAGTTTTGCCTATCTTCTCTGTTACTAGTAACGCACTAATGAGTGTAGTATAAAGCTTTTAAGTCCATGAGCTGTGTTATATAATAAACATAATAATTTATTATGGGCAGAGCAAGCACAGACAACGTATAGACAGACAGAATGATATAGAAAGAAAACCTTGGATAACCTTTCACACGATTTTCCCGTTCGAGAAGGCAAAATAGAAACTGCAACGTTATGAAGACACATCTGTCATTATCCATTCGGGCAGAACAAAGAATACAAACCCAGCCGGGCCGAACCAACTTCGGGCCTGGGTTTGCAGGGCTCTGACCGGGAATCGAGCCCAGGTCTTCCCGATTACAAGGATGCACACTTTACGATTGCTCTATCTATTTCATTACATTTTGCATGTATGATGTCTTCAGTTTTTGTGTGTGTGTATTGGTTAATATTTATATAATGTCTTTAACTTCAGTTGCGTACAGTAGTAAAGAGTAGGCTTTCTGTTAACGAGCGAGAAGAATATCCCTTCTGTTCTGAATTTCCCTGTGTAGCTATGTCTCTAAATTTTTTACTTTAAATGTTCGAAAATTTATTAATATTTTTGTGAATAACTTAGGGCTCAATCATTTCTGCAGGTCTTATATATAGTATAATTTTTAGAAAAATGTCAAATAAAACCGTGCAACCTTTATGACTATATCAAACATTCTGTCAATAGTTCCTTTGATGTTTCAGCTACCAATACTTGAGCATGTGTTTTATTAAAAGTTTAATGAATAAAATACCTAAGCAAAAGACACCTGATAAATAACTGAAAACCTTTGCTCAAGCTTTGAACTTGTGTATTTGTAAAGATACCGAATCCTAAAATTATTTTACATACGGTACATTTGGGTGTATTTCTTTTTTAACTCATGTTAATGTATGAGGTAGACGGTAGATGATAGGCGGACTTGAGGACAGGTGGACTGAGATAGATAATAGGCGTAACTAAATTTATAGTAATAGCAAATTTGAAAAGTAAAAATACATATGCAGTATATCAGATATTTTTAAAATGTTCGTAAAACAACCAATATTTTGACATGAAATGACCCATATATAATTAAGGTTATCTGTGTTTTAAAGTTACAGTGGGGTTATTTCACTTGTTAAATTACGGCAGAGACACTTTCATTTCTAGCAATTATCTAATGACAAAGATGCAGTGCACATTTCAGTTTTCCATGGAACATATCTGTCACTTACAAACAAAATCATTGTTTTGAAAGATTAAATAAAAGTATAGAAATTTCAAATTCTACTAAATCATAGGTATTGTAGATTAGGTTATCCTAAACAAACTATAACATTTTAGTTTCCTAAATTTCGGAAAATAGATCTACAACTTAGTCAAAATATTTACATGTTCGTAGATATCAAATGTCAAAATATTTACATGTTCGTAGATATTAAATGCTCAAACATTGAATCATTATTTCTGCCATCATTTCTAGCTCTTAATTCGACATCGCTTAGTGAAAGCGTAGCCCAAAGTATGAAAGACTATATCACTTAACCTAACCGAAACAGTACATATATCTAGAAAGAAAAAGCATGCATGTTTAATTCAAAATTAAGACAAACAGAATTTTCTTTTTGGGTTAATGTAATTGTTTGGAGGAGGAGGAGAAACAATTATCTTAACAGCAGCATATCACAAGAATGACGTCCCGCCGAGAAACTTAACCTACCATGGGAAAGACTAGGTCAAATGCAAAGTAAATCATTTTTAATTTGGAAAAGCACTGTTCTTCTCTCACTTATAATAACGGCTCATTGATGCATTGCTTCTTTACTCTTTTCCTTTATGAAGAGGTCGGAAGCAATAACCTTGAGGCGAGTTAGCAAATATTCTGTTTCATTTAGAATTGAAATGTGAGAAAATCTCTCCAGCAAATTACTCCTTTGCAATATCTATTCAGCTAACAAGAGCAGCTCACCTGTGAACTGATTTGGAACTCTGTACAATAGCTTACCTCCGATCAGAAGTTCCTATGTCCATATTAAACCATGAGGTAAATATATATATACATATATATAATTGCATTGAACGTTTCAGTTTTAGTTCAACATATTAAATAACAAATTACTACTTCCAAATGAAGAGTATGCTCCTATGAATATTTCATTTTCATCCCATCGTAATTAACAGTTGAGATATAGGAAAACGATCAACAAGACGATGAGACAACAAAATGGAACAACATAAAGATACTAAAAGGATTATTTTTAAGATTTTGATTAAAATTCCTTTAACAAAACAGTTATTATGAGCCGAAAACTTATATATAACATACTTGACCATTATATTTTGAATGAGATTGTTTCATTCAAAAATAGATTGGTAAAAATAAATGACAAAACAAACCATCGTACCAATAGAATGACCCAATCAAACAAGTCCATCGGTTATTCATGCTATGTAGAACCAATCAAACAAGCTAACTAATAACTTCTTCTAAGGAAAAAACAAACAAGCAAACAAGGAAAAGGAAGAAAAGAATATTAAAAATAGTTATATATTTCTCCGTTCCATCTAGTCATTTTCCCGCCTACATAACCTGGCCACACTGTCACCCTGCATCTGTTGACAATATGGCGTTTCGTTAACACCAGTCCCGCACCTGTCCATTTTCTCTCCTACTAGTTGAAAACGCTTTTGCGAAACGTACTGTTTTTCTGTTGTGTTTGTGATGTTATTGTACACCTGTCTGAAGAATCTACCATGTAAGTAAGTATCCTTTTTTCTACCTGTTTTACCATTTTATATATATGCTAATCTGTTTATGGGCAAACTCGAACATTATTTCCTGCAAACTCAACCTTTCCCCCTCTACTCTGGGTAAGATTCTTGGACGATATAATAACGCTATGTACTCATGGTGAAACCAGTCTCAAGACATTCCTAGAACAACTGAACCAATTCCGTGCTGTCCAGTACACCTGGTCCATTTCCGACAAATCACATTCCTTGAGGTGGACATCCCCTTAGAAAACAACACTCTGACCACTTCTGTTCACATAAAACCCACCATCCATATGCAGTATTTACACTACTCAAGTCCCCATCCTTACCACTCCTGCTGCTGAAACTTACAACCAACGCCTCCAGGAGGCTCTAGTCAACCGAAGCTACCCTTCTAACCTTGTAACCAAACAGAACCGCCATGCATCCTCACACACTCAACGCACCGGCTCTAATCAGCCGGTTCCATCCTAAAGTAACCAAGGTGAAACAAATCCTACCATCTAATTTCCACATTCTATAATCTGACCCAGACACAAGATCAATATTCCCCACCAAACCTAGATTAGTTTTTCAACATCCACCTAATCTTAGAAACATCTTGGTCCGTACGAATCCCTCCTTACCACCACACCAAACCGGCGCACAGACATGCCAGAGACCCAGATGTAAGGTCTGCTCCATTTTCATCACTTCTCCCACAATCACTATCAATACAGCTAATGGTCGGTACACCCTCAATTCCAAGGGTATATGCCACACCCCTAATATTATATACATCCTAACCTGCAAGTTCTGTGATACCTTTTATGTGGGGGAAGCAAGTTGTGCTCTTAACATTCGTATTAATAACCATCGTCACTTCTGTACTATCAACAAACCGGATGCCCCCGTTTCCTTGCACACCGAGTCCCACAATACCAATTTTGATCTATCTTTCCTGATTGCCATAATTCACATTTTACCCTCTACGAGCAGCACCTCAACACGCCGTCTGTGGGAGAATGCCTTTATTCACGGTTTGAGCGCAAAAATAAAACCTGGCCTTAACCTTCAATAACTCTTTGCTTCTCTTTTCCTCTGCATTTTCAACACATTTCCATCCACGATCCCACCTTGTACTTACACGCTATTCAGTTATTATTATTTCAAGTTCCGGATATCTACGCGCTACAGCAGTCATTTGTTCTCCAGTTTTGATGCTATGTCCGCTACGTGTCGCCACTGTCTCTTCAAACTTGAACTTTGTGAACACGTGAACTTCGCTCTTTTCCTTTCTACTTGAAAAAGTGTGAATACACGAAAATAGTGACTTTTTTATGTGTACATGTGAATATGTATGATCTAATGCGTTAGTAAGCTGTATTATCCTTTATTCTCCTTCATTTGTCTTAAATTTACCTTTATATATATATAAGATGGTGAACAATGTAGAAAAAAGGATACTTACGTAATGAAATCTTGACATAGGAGCACACGAACTTCACAAACACTATAGAAAATTAGTACGTTTCGCAATTACGTTTTCAACTGGTAGGAAGGAAAATGGACAGAGCGGACAGGTGCGGGAGTGGTGTTAAGAAAACGCCATATTGCCAATGATATATGCATATAATTATATATTTCTCTTCTATCAAACTAGATATTATTCCACTAGGAATGAAAATAAAATAAAAGCTTTATTCTTAACACGAGGGTTCATTAAAATGTGGCAGTCATGTGAGCTAAACGTGACTGCTACACATTTCACAGTTTTTTTTATGATAGTTATTTTAATTAAAAATTGCAGTAATACAATCTCCATGCCATTTAATTAAAATGGCATGCTTCAATTTAGTAAAACATAAATTAACAAATTAATATGCTGGTTAATAATTATAATTTCGTAATAATATTTTAGAAATCTTATCTTTCATTGTGTGCAGTCATATGAACGCTATATTTCTTATCCCAGGAAACCAAGACAAAATTAAAAATCGGGGATGCTGTCTTGAAGCTGGGTCTTGACCAAATCGCAACATTTTATCTGATATCAGGATATTATAGTTCGATTAAACATGAAGTTTTGTACTATTTTATTGCTGCTATCCAGAATTTGCGTGATTTACCCTTGATCATTAAAAGAGTAGTTAATAAATTAGAATAATGTGATTTTTTTCCCACATAGGAAAACAATTTCGTGCTGTGTTCCTAAGCACAGTAAGGACGCGGCGAACGTGCCTCTCTGGAACTAAACCTGAACTCGAAGATGACATGGATTATGGGTTTTTGTCAAACTCAAAGCTTCTAAATACAGCCATTACTCGAGCTCAGAGCTTAGTAGCCGTCATAGGTGATCCTGTGGCTCTCTGTTCTGTTGGAAGGTGCAGGTAAATAAACTATATATTTCGCTGTTATAATCATTATTTATGGGTAAATGTATGGGTGCTAGTTGCTTTGATTGAGTTAGCTTAATTTTTCTTGTTTCTGTTTGTGATTATTTCATTTCTCAAAATGTACCGGTCCGTTATCATTCTTTTCAGGATTCAAGTTTAACCCTTCTTTTCTGCGTGATGTATTCTAACTGTATGAGAATTGTTTCCATCGTATGCCCTACATAAGTGTTCAGATTTTACATTTTGGGTGCGTGAATCTATCGTTTAGTGCTTTGTTAGGTGTGATTGTCTCTGACGTAGTATGTCCCAGTGTAAATTCATACAGATATAAAATATGTCAGTATGAATAGGTTTATGATCTGCTTTCACAGCATTGGGGAACAGCAGTAACAAAGCAATATCAACTAACGGATCAAAGTCAAGAGGGTTTGTGTCGCTAGTAGCAGAACGATGAAAAGTAGTAGTACCACACTGAAATCGACCAATTGAGTAATGTGTATATCAATAATTATAAACACAATGTAAAGTAATAGAAAAAAACAACTGCGTAGATAAAAGTACAGATTCTTTCCAGCGTTGAAACCAGACATTTTGGATTACTATGCCAGCTATTCAGATTGTTTTTAATGCTAGTTTTCTATGTATCAGTTTACAAACATTAAGAAGCATGTAATATTGCAAACTTTATTCTGCGATTTATTTTATCAACGTAAACTGGATCTAAGTTGGAATCTTTTGTACCTCTGTAGCAGATCTGTGCTTATTTTTCTTCCACAAAAAAGTTCTTGGATTGCGGACGAAAGGGCACTATTCATAGCCCTAAAAAGTAATCTGGATGTCTCTCTCACTGTGATTTCATGAACTTCATTGCCATAGATTTTTTTTAAGTTGCGCATTAGTCTTGCGAGACTCAACAAAATTCGTTATTTGAACGTAAACCATTAGGACAAAAAACTGTCATGGTTTTCTGTTTGAATTCTCATTGCGCTTCGGAAATTAATATTGTTTGGAAGTTTGTTCCATTTCTGTCATGACATGTGACTTTCATTAAAATTGCTTCACAAACGAGTTATTAACACGGCTGCCATTGTGTTGCTTTTATTACAGACTGATATAAAATACTAGCAATTAAATTTGACTGCATTTAATCTGAGAAAGACGCTGATATTAGTGTCGAAATATGTTTTCTGACTTGCCTTGCCAGCGAATTTATCTGTTTTAGTAAAATATACTGTAAGATTCGTCAGAATCGCTTTTGTACAAACAGGAACATCAATAACTACTACTACTTTGTGTACTTTAAACTTCGAATCACATAACCACCTTACATGAGATGTTCATTGAAATCATGCCTAAAATCGCGCATCCATCCACATACTATATAAATTCACAGGCCAAACTACTGGAGTTACAAACACCAAATTTGGTATGAATGTGTAGGACCATGAGTAGGTAAAGGGAAAAATCCGACATTTTGAAAAAGTCTCCATCTTGGATTCAGAATGGCCGCTAAACCCATTGTTGTATAGAATAGGGAGCTTAAACGGCTAGGGCAATTGAATTGAAATTTGGTATGAAAGCACATAGTAGGTAACGAGCATATTTTCAAATTTTGTAAAAGTCGCCATCTTGGATCCAAAATGGCCGCCAAGCTCATTGTTGTGTAGAATACACAGCCTAAACCGCTTGGGCTATTGGCATAAAATTTGGCATGGAGGTACATTATCAATATTAGGTTAATATAATATTACACAATTTACCCAGAAATGCCATCTTGGATCCAAAATGGCGTATGTTAAAAATGCATTTTCCACACCGTTTGAGTTAGAGATACGGAACTTGGTATGAAGGTGTATTATGACTAGTAGTTTAGGAAAATAATATAAAATATTGAAAAAGTCGCCATCTTGTATCCAAAATGGCCGCCAAACCTATTGTTGTATAGAATAGAGACCCTATACCGTTGGAGCTACAGAGATGAAATTTGTCATAAAGGTACATTATTGCTATTAGATTTCGAAAATGTTACATGATGTATCCAAAGACGCCATCATGAATCCAAAATGGCGGATCTAGAAATGCATTTTCCACACCGTTTGAGCTAGAGATACGAAATTTGGCATATATTCGCCTTATGACGAGTATTTTAGGAAAATATTACAAAATTTTAGAAACGTTGCCATCTTGGAACCGAAATGGTCGCGCAAAAATCATTTCCAACATTGTTTGTGCTAGAGAAGTGAAATTTTATTTTAAGACGTACCTTCAAGAGTAAGTCACGACAATATAATAAAACGTTAAAAAAGTCGCCATTTTAATCCAAAATGGCTGCCCGAAAACCCATTTTCTAAATTACTATGCCTAGAGAAACGAAATTTGGTATAAAGGTGTACCATGAGGAGTAGGTTACAAAAAATTGTAAAAAAATATCTATGGGGGCGCAGCCCCCCCTGGTGGTTGGTATAATTGTAACATGGAGGCGCAGTCCGCCAGAGAGTGTCTGATTAAGATAAAGGGGGGCGCAGCCCCCCAAATCCTGAAGTTGGGAGCGCAGCTCCCACTGGGCTCTGGGGGCGGCGCCCCCAGCGAAGCAAATCGAGTCACTACTATAAAGCCCCTCGTACACCATTCGATAAAGCTTGAACAAGTCGTTGAACAAGAAATTTGATCAAAATGACGTCACGAATTATTGACTCCACGCAGGAAATCTCTTGAATTCAAGTCTTCTCATCCAATACGTCCTATTTAGAACCTGTCCTATTTTTCTTGAATTCAACGCAGTGATCTACCAATCACATCGTTGACGACTTGAACACGTGTCTACTGTGCTTCCGGAATGCTAAGAAATTAAAATGTGGACATGGAGCAGGAAAAGCCCTTGTTCTTATGATGCGAAATAAACATATGCTCAGAAAATTAAAGGTTTCTAAGAAATCACATCGCATCTTGCTGAGGTAAAGTGAATCTGATGTTTCTTCTGTAATTTTTGTACAATCACTATTGCAACAGAAATTGATATAGAGGTCCTACTATAATTCCATATAAAGCTTGTATTGTATTTAGAAGCAGTAGGATATTAATATTTAAAGTGCCATTGAGTTGCTCATAATTTATGGGGAAAGGTCGAGTTTTTATTTACTGTATGTAGGAAGTTCAAAGCTGCTAAACATAGAAGTATCTGGGTACACTTTACTTTACGGCACGAAAAAATGTAATCTTTTCCAACGTATGTATAAGTGTTGTAACTTAAAATATAACAAAGTTCCGAGTCATGGAAGTATTAAATTAGAGTGAAGTAGCGAAAAGTACTTTGAACAATTTGGCTGCTTCCACGTTGGTGAGCGAGCACATTAAACCGTGCATGAAATAACGAAAAGTACTTGAAACTACTTGGCTGCTTCCACGTTCGTGAGCGAGCACATTAAACCGTGCATGAAATAAGGAAAAGTACTTGGAACTACTTGGCTGCTTCCACGTTCGTGAGCGAGCACATTAAACCGTGCATCGCATATAACAAAACAAATCTAACCTTCTTTAACCCGCCTTTGCTTATTCAACATTGTGGCCATGATTTTTGTAGCAAATCATGTGTCATTCATAACACGACGTCACGCCATTAATATTCTTCCCCATCCCTACAATCTGCATGTACCTGGTCTAATGAACGCAAATAAATCTATCCTGCTATGTTTTTTTTTATGTTGATCAATTTGAGTGCATATTTAGCGAAATAATAATGACACATGCTTTCCGTAACACTTTTAGTATTGCCCATTACCGCTAGGTGTTTATAGAAGTATCTGCGATGTTTATTTGAAAGACAATAAATTGTATAGAGCGTACGTGTGCTCAATAGCTGGCGGAATTTCCCGGTCCTAAAGTAAAGTTTCTCCATCTATGCAAGTAACTTTGTGTACGTATTCTCCGTACGCGTGCTTTTCCCTAACCAACCAAAAATCTCAAAGAAATGTTCATGTACCAAAAATAATGAATTGGCACAAAACAAATATTTCTATTATAATCCTCTTGAAATGACCTCAGACACGAAAGTGATTGGAAAAACGTCTAAAAAAGCATTGGTATTGGCTGCGGTGCAGGTTATATGGCAACCAGCTATTTTGCCATATTTTACCGTATGTTCACTTTATACCACTTATTCTGTTACAAATATTTCATAATCGCTTACCGATGGATAGCAACTCAAAATGTGTTACGAATAGCCATTTCATAATTGTTTACGTAAATATGTACTCAGTACATGCAAATATGACGCCATGTGTAAGAGTACTAAATGGTATCCCTTTGTGTTATGAATAACATACTTTGCTAAAAAGACCGCGGATATATTGTCGTTGGGCGAAGACTGGTTGGTTAAAGTGTGTGCAGTTTCGAAGGTTTGGGTGCCTTTTGGCAAAATTTACAGGAAGAAGATATTTGTGACTTGGAAACATGAGATTGGCGTTAAAAGATGTGAATAATTTACTGCTGTGAAGTGGGAACTATATCCTTGCGGCTTAAGGTGAAGAGTGATGTTCATCGCGTATAATTTCAAAAAACACCGAACCTGACTAACTAACCCCTCTTGGCTCACTCGATATACTTCCCGTGTACTTGTGGCAAAATACGTGTCATCCGAAGTGTCCCAATTAGTATTCGACGCCACATGACGCCATCTTGATCAACTGTAGTGAGTATTTAACGAATAATAATTAAATATGGATTTTCACTTTGGACTGTTCGTTGTCACCAGATGTTTATAGAAGTGCTTGTAACCGGAAATAAATTAAAACTTATAGAAATTGGAAAGAGTTTTGAATAAAGCAATAAAAAAAGTCGATGTTCAAGGCAACATCAACTACGGAACCTCAGCCGTTAAAGTCAGGTTATTATTTTTTATTACACGCGATGCACATCATGTTTAACATTCGAAACATGTGCTTGTTTTTAACACAGAGGGAGCAATTTGGCTCGTGTACCTTTGGCTCCTTCACTTCCATTGCATACTTCCGCTTAACTTATCGAATCGTGTACGAGCACCATCCAATCACTTTCAACACTACTTGGATACAACCCTTTCATTATTTCAGTTGGATCGTGTACGCACTCATCAAACTGCTTGTTCAAGATTTTGAATCTATGTTTATTGAATCGTGTACGAAGGGCTTAAAAGAAATATCAGACGAAAGGTTCGACAGATACACAGTGAGAAATGTTTCAGCTTTATTAATTGATCTCTCTCTCTCTCTTTCTACATATATATAGAGGATAGAAGGGTAATACTTAACGTTAGCGTTGTAGGTTCTCTAGTACTTAGTTGGTTATTTTAATGTTCTGTAAATTGTAAGATTTTTTTCTTCGAGAAAAGTATTTGTAGAATGCTTTTAGAGATGTTTTTAAATATTCCGAGCTAAGTTTATTTTAAGGCTTGGCCAAATTGTTTTGAAGTTATCATAATTGCTTTTTGGATCGCAATTCCATTTTTGAGATAAAAAAAAAAGTAATGCACGAAGAATGAGAATAAAAACCCACTTTGTGGATGCAAGGTTATACAAGTAATTTGAGAGAAACTCCTATTTAGTTTCCCTGTATTGATATTACTTCTCGTACATATCTCAGGTACCTGGAAAACCTAGAAAACTCAGGGAGAACCTGGAGAAGTCAGGGAATCTAGTTGTTAATAGTACAAAAAATCAATTACGTTATAATTTTTACTTCTCTGCTTTTGACCATGCAAAGCGTTGTGAGTATACTTTTCTTTACGACTAAACTCCCTAGCATGAACGTCTCGAAGAACTTAAGGCGACCAACTGAACTTGGTTGTACCAGACTTATATCTGTGAACTTAGTGACAATATTAATGCTAAACCCCTATCCTGTGAGTACTCTCAATCTCGAGTTGATTGTTATGAGTGAAGGAGGGGGAAGAATGGGTAGATAATAGAGGGACAGCTTATATCAAAGAAGTTTAAAAAACTTTTCTTCTCTCAGATTTCAAGTTTGATCCTTGCCGGCTTAAATTTTAAAACTTTGTGTTAAAATTAAAGAAAATAATTACATTTTAGAACCAATTAAGAATATCATGTTTTTTTTTTTTAAGCAAGTTACTGAAAAGTATTCAACTAATGAATACGTACGTTTTGAAATGTAAGTTGAACTCCAAACGTTTTATAAGCTATTTTATTATTATTTTTTTCTTTTAATGCCTTTCTTTTTATCTGATTTATATTTTATGTGATTGATTGGCTTTATTGTACTAATATTTGATTTGATATTAGATATGTTACAGTGTTTCTAGACTTGGTTTTGAATATTTTTAAGGTAACATTTCTTTTAGTTCCTTTTTTTTTTTTCATTTTGTTCATGTGTTTTCGGATAAATAAATAAATAAATAAATGTCATAAAAATACACAAAACGGCAGAGGGTGGACTATGTGTTGGGCCCTTATATACATACATATATATAATAAATCACAGCCATATTCAATCCACTACTGGATGAGGCCTCTCCACGAAGGGAGGAGTTGGCCTACTGCTCCCACGCTGACCAGACGGGTGGGGAGAGGTGTGTATATATATATATATAAACTAGTACAAAGGAAAGCCGGGAAGTCAATTTAAGGTAGATTTAAGACAAATGAAGGAGAAAAAAAGGATAATACTTGCAGCTTACTTTTGCATGAGATTACACATATTCACATGTACACATAAAAAAGTCACTATATTTCGTGTATTCACACTTTTTCAAGTAGAGAGAGAAGAGAGCGAAGTTCACGTGTTCACAAAGTACAAGTTTGAAGAGACAGTGGCGACATGTAGCGGACAAAGCATCAAAACTGGAGAACAACAGACTGCTGTAGCGCGTAGATATCCGGAACTTGAAATAATAATAATTGTATAGCGTGTAAGTACAAGCTGGGATCGTGGATGGAAATGTGTTGAAAATGTAGAGGAAAAGGAGAGCTTAGAGTTATTGAAAGTTAAGGCCAGGTTTTATTTTCACGCTCAAACCGTGAATAAAGGCATTCTACCACAGACGGCGTGTTGAGGTGCCGGTCGTAGGGGGTAAAATGTGGATTATGGCAATCAGGAAAGATAGATCAAAATTGGTGTTGGGGGACTCGTTGGGCAAGGAAACTGGGGCATCCGGTTTGTTGATAGTACAGAAGTGACGATGGTTATTAATTCGAATGTTAAGAGCACAACATGTTTCCCCCGCAGAAAAGTCATCACAGAACTTACAGGTTAGGATATATATTAGGGGTGTGGCATTTACCCTTGGGATTGAGGGTGTAACGACCATTAGCAGTATTGATAGTGGGAGAAGTGATGAAAATGGAACAGGTCCTAAATCTTGGTCTTTTGCATATGTGGTCGTCGGTTTGTAGAGGTAGCAAGGAGTCGTATGGATGTTTCTAAGATTAGGTGGATGCTGAAAACTAATCTGGGTTTGGCGGGAAATACTGATCTTGTGCCTAAGTCGCACTGGAAATTAGACTGTAGGATTTGTTTGACCTTGGTTAGTTTAGGATGGAACTGGGTGATTAGAGCCGGTGCGTTGGATTTTTGAGTGGGGTGAGTGTATGAGGATGTACGGCGGATCTGGTTACAAGGTTAGAAGGGTAGCCTCGGTTGACTAGAGCCTCCTGGAGGCGTTGTCCTCTGAGGGCAAGGGAGAAAGGATGAGAACTTGAGTAGTGTATATGGTTGGTGGGTTACTGCATATGCAGTATTTACACTACTCAAGTTCCCATTTTTACCACACCAAGAAAGCAATTCCTTTCTGTCCTGACCTCGGAGGACAACGCCTGAATTCCACCACCTCTGCTGCTGAAACTTACAACCAACGCCTCCAGGAGGCTCTAGTCAACCGAGGCTAACCTTGTAACCAAACAGATCCGCCGTGCATCCTCACACACTCAACCCACTAAAAAATCCAACTCACCGGTTCTAATCACCCAGTTCCATCCTAAACTAACCAAGGTCAAACAAAACCTACACTCCGATTTCCACATTCTCCAATCTGACCCAGACACAGGATCAATATTCCCCACCAAACCTAAATTAGTTTTTCAACATCCACCTAATCTTAGAAACATCTTGGTCCGTACGAATCCCTCCTTACCACCACACCAAACCGGCGCACAGACATGCCAGAGACCCAGATGTAAGGTCTGCTCCATTTTCATCACTTCTCCCACTATCAATACTGTTAATGGTCGGTACACCCTCAATCCCAAGGGTACATGCCACACCCCTAATGTTATATACATCCTAACCTGCAAGTTCTGTGATGCCTTTTCTGTGTGGGAAACAAGTTGTGCTCTTAACATTCGAAATAATAACCATCGTCACTTCTGTAGTATCAACAAACCGGATGCCCCAGTTTCCTTGCACACCGAGTCCCACAATACCAATTTTGATCTATCTTTCTTGGTTGCCATAATCCACAATTTACCCCGTACGACCGGCACCTCAACACGCCGTTTGTGGTAGAATGCCTTTATTCACGGTTTGAGCGCGAAAATAAAACCTGGCCTTAACTTTCAATAACTCTAAGCTCCCCTTTTCCTCTACATTTCAACACATTTCCCTCCACGATCCCACCTTGTACTTACACGGTATACAATTATTATTATTTCAAGTTCCGGATATCTACGCGCTACAGCAGTCAGTTGTTCTCCAGTTTTGATGCTATGTCCGCTACGTGTCGCCACTGGCTCTTCAAACTTGTACTTTGTGAACACGTGAACTTCGCTGTCTTCCTCTCTACTTGAAAAAGTGTGAATACACGAAATATAGTGACTTTTTTATGTGTACATGTGAATATGTGTGATCTAATGCAAAAGTAAGCTGTATTATCCTTTTTTCTCCTTCATTTATCTTAAATTTACCTTATATATATATATAACTTTTAGCTAACGAAGATTTCCTAATAAAGAAGGTAAAATCTATACTAGAAACTCAAGAAATTCAACCTGGAAAATATGCTTTACAGATCAGGAAAAGTCAGGGAAAATGAAAATGTCTGGTAACCCTGTAGGTAGTAACAGTGATTACATTCTACCACGCTGATATGCGTTCATAACAATATTTGACAGCATCCTTTGCATTCAGCATTATTATTCTGAAGCAGAGCGTGGGTATTTGAATAAGTATCTACATACCTGTGAATCACCCTGCTGACGACTAATGGAAATACTTAGAAAGTCATATAGTCTCCAACATTAGTGTGATGCTCATTAATTAAGGGATCTTGTGATTCAGACGGTTCTGTTGCGGAAGAAAACGCATCAAACATCACACGTGTGGTATAATTGCTCGTCCCATACCGCCCTCTTTGATTCGCCTCCGACGCCAGCCACTAATGGGCAGATAATGGTCCTGCCAGGGAGTTGTCACGTTGGAACGTCTGTGACTAAACTGCTGGCTTACATATCCGTCGTGTAGGAATTACCTCCAGCCTGGGTATGACACTGATGGAAATCTGGTTCACAACATGTGATACACTGACTTTGTCTTCCAAGCACCTTGTTACGCCATGTCTGCCTGTTTCACCACATGAACACGCGTGGGCACTCACACGACTCGTACCACACACTGCGCAACAGTCTACACTTCATGGTTTCCGTACGTCTTTACCATTTATAATGTGTGAATTGTTTTTTTCTGTAACAATGTTGTTTTGTCTGTACATTGTGTCAGTTGATACATCTACAGATTTCAGATAAGTTTTAGAATGTTCGGCAGAGTGGAAATGTGCAAAGCACAAAGAGCCTTAATTAATAAGCATAAGTATTAAGCTTGCGCATTCTCCTTTCGTAACACATCCTTCTTAAGAAGGAATTGAAATGTGTTCACTATCCAAAAATGAATTAATTCTCTCGTTTACTCAGTCTCTATGGTTGAGTGTTTGCGTTCGCTGTCCTTGGATAAGCACTGGAGGTGCTGCGTGTCGTCGAGTCCCGCTCATGCCTGCCATTCTGAGAAATTTTTCAGTTTTCCTCAGTTTACCTTTCGATAGAAGCCTTGATCGCTTTTCCAATTCCTTCTCCCACGGTTCTTGTTAAATATGGAACATTGTGGATGTCACCTTAAGGTGCTGGCTGTAAAGGCCAGAAAATTTTTAGTTTCAATTAATTTATTTCAAGCTGTTTGTCTGTTATGTATTTCCTACGAACTCGACTTGTACGAAGTACCTTGAATCAAAATTGGAAAGGTCATTCAACACAAGATTACGTGAGAAACTAATTTGTTAAGAGAGGTTAGTTTGTCTTTAGGAATCGAACAACTTTTGTTTTATTGTTTTTTTTAAAGATATCTTTACAATTGAATCAACCCCTATTTGTTACAGTTAGTAATACTAAGTTTCATGGGGAAAAATTGTAATCATTGTTTTTTTTTTTCTTTTTTTTTTTTTTCAACTTCTAGGAAAGTTTGGGAGCGATTTATTGAAATCTGCAATGAAAACAGCAGTTTGTATGGCATAAAATGGACACAACTAAGAAGTCAGCTTGATGGTGTAGAGTTGAAGAAAACCTACGTTCTCAATCCATTAGCTCCTGAGTTTGTTCCACGACAGTTTCAGGGAGAAAGTTTCATCCGTATGCCCTCCCTCTTTGGACCATATGGTGGTGGACTTGTACCTAATGTTGGACCTGGAGTACTAAATCTTCGTTGTCCTGTACCATACCTCACACCTCTGTATCCATACCAACCATTCTACTATCCGTCATATTATCAGTTGCGACCACCCGTTGGACCATTTCCATTTCCAGTGCCTCCGCAAAATACTGCCAATCCATGGGTTAATTCTCTTGTGAGTCCGGCTATGTACAATTCTTTAACAGGAAGATCTACTCCGGTTGGCTGGAATGTAAAAAAGAAAGCACCGCCTTTATTACCAATGATGCCACCATCTCTTTCTCCTGCCCTCCCAGGAATGATTCGAGCAAAGTCTCCAGAACCTATTAAGGATGACAAACTACTTGAAAAATCTTTAATTCGAGGTCCAATTCCTCCAGTGCCACCAAAAGGACCTGCTATAGCAAATTGTACCTTACCTAGACCACCATTGTTTTCCACACCTGCTGCCTTTCCCGTAGGAGTGCCCCCACATCCATCTCTTCTTTGTCTTTCAAGGTCTTTACCACAAAAGGTTCCGTTTCAAGGTAATCCTACTAGTGCTGTTGCAGCCGTACCAATGGCATCTCACTTATTGTCACAGGCTGATGGGATACAACACAAAGTCGGCGAAGTAGTTAAGACGCCACCAGGAATCAGTAAACCACCAGGAATCGAGAAAGAATGTGACAAACAGATACAATTTCTCCATAATGTTCATTTCCCAGAAATTACTTCATCATCAGAGCTGGAAGAAAATGATGTAACCATGTGCAGATCTTCAGAAAAGGAAGCTGCAAAATCAGAGCCATGGAACCCAATTGGACAGATGTATAGTTCTCTTCTGCCTCCTGGCATGGACTTATCGGATATGCTAGATTCTCAAGACAAACAATTTGAGTGGTACAATCATTTACTAGACACAAGGGGCGTTGAAGATGCTAAAAGGTAAAGTTTTGTTTTGTTTATTCTGATATATTTTCATGTAATAACACGTAACATAAGGTGTTCAGTTTTACTCAGTTGCATTTCATCGGTCAGCAAAGAGATACAGTACTTTCTCTAATAATATGAGGACTTTTTTTTAACAATCAGTTCGAGAAATTGCTACACACCGCTTATATTCAACTTGTAATGCAAAAGTACTAATAGTACTAAACAAGAAGCACACACACACACAGAAAAGTTAGTAGTAGAGAGCTTTTGCATTGCAAAATTGGACCACAAATCTGAAAAGCATAATAGAAAGGAACAACTAACGTATGACGCCAGTCCCCATGGTAACAACTGCGAGTAAAGTAGAACGAGATCTCAGTATAATCATTACCAATATGAGGGAGAAAATCAAAAGTGGAAAAAATCGGTGAAGGGGATAATGTAGAAACAAGGAGAGCTAAATTGACTGAATGGAGGAAGTGGGCAGAATTGTACTACCA
Source organism: Lepisma saccharinum (assembly GCA_022664845.1). Lineage (NCBI taxonomy): Eukaryota > Metazoa > Arthropoda > Insecta > Zygentoma > Lepismatidae > Lepisma > Lepisma saccharinum. Next base: position 47,337 of record JAGDQP010012047.1, read on the forward strand.
GTTAAGAACGGTTATAGAAAATCTTCCTGAACATAAAGGTATTGAGAAAATAATTCTGTGAAGGTGTAAGTGGCGGAGGGTGTTGAAGCTTGTTAAATGTTGATGATAGTGCAATAATAAAAAAAAAAAAGTGCATGAGTGAAAATTAAAAGTATGAAGTTAAAGTAAAAATTAGAATTTTCCGAACAGTAGTGTGAGAATTTCAAGGGTGCCTATTCAAGAGTTCGTATAATGTTTTTGAAGTATGAAATGTGATATACAGAGATTAAAGTTTCGAAGAGTAACGTTGGTTGTTAATACGGATGATTACCGGTATTCTGTTTTCCTAACATCGTGGAAAACAGAATAACAGGGAAAGGAGTTTGGAAGAATGTAGATATGAAAGTGTTGAAACGAATACTCATCTTAGGGCAATTATGTTACTCGAAGGCAATTGTGTGATAAAGCTGGTTTTCGAGACTAAGAAAGAAAGGTTTTTCATTCCTAAATCGTATGAAAAAGTTTGAGTTGTGAGTTTTGTCCTAATCGAGCATATATTTTTTGTAAGAACACGACCTACTATTAATGTGGGATCCGAAGCACAGTTGGGTATGAATGGAAGGCAAAGGGTGATCAATGTGCGATTCTACTCTCTACCTATATGGAGCCGTTACCACCTCTCCACCATGTCTTGGCGTAGACAGAACTTCTCCAAAATCCCCAGCAAATCTCATTGATTCGGAGCTCTAGAATAGAGTACTCTTGGACATGTGGTTGCAGTACACTCTTTCAATTTCACACTAGACTTTCAGGTAATTCGGAAAGGATGTAACTTGGAGTTACTGAGTTTCTTGGCACGATTCTATTGTTTTCGGTGAGATGAGTGTGATATCAACGTTGATAAGATCGGAAGTAATGAAATAGTTTTGGGACAAGGGATCAGAGAAGCAGCTGTGGGTAACCCTAGATGACAACCATTCTGCAGGTAGGTTTATTAGAACGCTAAACTCAATTAGACTTCGGAGACGTTTACGGTAGAAAAGTTACATTAGCCGGGGAGGTGAAAAAGATGAATTCGACAAAGAAATAGGATTGCGATTTTCAAGGAAAATTTGTCTTTTTTTAAAACTATCGATCCAGATGGAGCACATATCGTCAGAACGTATGTAATGGAGTGTTTGTTATTCCTCTGAAAGTCTTCTGTTTACGCGTATACCTTCATTTCTTCGCACCTTTTCTGAATGATTCAGGAGGCGCAATTTTCTTGGAGACTAGTACTCGGCGATTTTAAACAGAGATAGTTGTGTTCGCCCTCGATTTGCCAGTTGTTAGTGCGCGAAGACCCATTTTCAATCTAGGTGGGGATAAGAAACGTAGTGGTTCGAAACCCACCTAAAGCATTTGAGGCTATCTGAGGAACTCATAGGGTACTATTACATTCCATTTAAGCAATTAAGCTTCTTGATAACATATTACACCAGTAGAGAAAATGAAGGATGTAGCCAAGGAAAAGCAAACATAGAAATACCTCGCACCGGATATCTGAGCAGACCACACCACTTTTTCAACTATGTAGGTTTCCGTTTTACGGAATAATGTGTAGTACGTGTTTATATATACTGTACTTTGGATGCGCATTTTCCTTGTGGATATTGCCGAAATCAAACTACGTTATATTATTTAAACGAGGCATTTAAATATATATATAATGTAAATTTTAGACAAATGAAGGAGAAAAAAGGATTACTTACAGCTTACTAACGCACTAGATCACACATATTCACATGTACACACAAAAAAAGACTATATTTCGTGTATTCACACTTTTCTCCTTCATTTGTCTAAAATTTACCTTAAATTGCCTTCCTGGCTTTCCTTTGTACTAGTTATATTATCCCTGTGTTGGAAATGACTCAGTGTAATCCGACATCAATCCTTTTCTCTCGTCTACATTTGTTTATTCTTAACTATACCAGATCAGTTGCTCATGCTAGCTTTTTGTCCTAAAGGACTGACTCCCAAAATCCCGCTCTCTGCCATAACACCAGTACACCGCCCGTTTCTCATACCGCTTTACAGATCTTTTGCAGTTGAAGTAACACTCAATATGCATTCCCTACACGTACAGCGTGCAAGTAACCTGTTGACCAACATACAGTCTCTCACAAAAATCCTTTTGTTGACCTCCGATGATTGGCATAATAGAATTTGCACCGTTTGGAACAGACCCAGGCCTGTTATCTACACTCCTCCATGAACCAGAAACACCTGAATAAGTTATCCCTCCTCTGTCGCCGTGCTTTTCAAACCGGATGTTCCCTGCCTCTTCCTCTCCCACACAAAAAGCACCAAGTTCCCTTACTTGCAGAACCACCATTATCATTACCTACTCCCATAACCACTCGGTAATAATAAACAATCTGCACTCACTACCCAGTCCTCAGAAATACCGGACCGCCCGGGAAATTCCACTGCTACCTCCATCGTAAACCTATCCAGCCACAACCTTACTCAATCTGAAGCTGACATCCTCTCTAAAGGACTTACTTTTTCCCCTTCCAAGCCGCACAACCACTTGCTGTTGGCTGTACGGACTAAGATGGCGCTATTTTTGGGCCAAAAATCCACCTATTCCAGGCACACCTTCCAATAAGCTCCATACTAGCCTTGAGCGCTTCCGCCCTCCCTCAAACATGGACCCCCCACCACTTCCTAGCAACCATCCCCTAGAACGTTACATCTCCTCCATTATCTCTAACAGCACCAATAGTGAGTTCTCACATCAGATAGCCAACCAACCTAACCTAACCCATAACCTACCGCAAAGCCGTAGTAGCGCTACGCGAGAACCATGACATAATGGTCCTCCCAGCGGACAAGTGGTCCACTACAGTAGTCTTAGACAAAGCTGACTACCTCCAGGAAGCTTACCGCCAACTATCCGATCCCAACACCTACAAGCGCACCACCACAGACATCACCTACACCCACAAATAGAAAATTTTCGATTTCATTACTGCTAATGGTCCTCGTGAGGGCATATCTGAAATGTCCATAAAATACCTAATCCTGGACAGTCCACATACCCCAACCTTTTACCTATTACCGAAGATCCACAAACCAGGTAACTCAGGCAGACCCATTGTAGCCAGCTATAATTCCCCTACTGAACACATTTCAGCTCTCGTTGACTCCTTCCTTCAACCACATGTTCAAGCAGTGTCTGCCTACATACGCGACACGTACCACTTCTTAGAAATCATTCGTAAATTACCGCCTCTTCCTCCTGACATACTGCTTTGCACTATTGATGTTACTTCCTTATATACCAACATTCCTCATGCCCATGGCCTAGCAGCTATGGAATTCTTCATTAACCAGAGACCTAAACCTCATAGCCCAACAACAGCTTTCCTTCTTAACCTGGCCAACCTAGTTCTCACATGTAACAACTTCACCTTTGACGACAAACACTATCTTCAGATCCGAGGCAGAGCCATGGGTACGAGAATGGCACCTTCTTATGCTAATCTGTTTATGGGCAAACTCGAACATGATTTCCTGCAAACTCAACCTTTGACCCCTCTACTGTGGGTAAGATTCTTGGACGATATAATGATGCTATGGACTCATGGTGAAACCAGTCTCAAGACATTCCTAGAACAACTGAACCAATTCTGTGTTGTCCATTTCCGACAAAAGAGTCACATTCCTTGAGGTGGACATCATCTTAGAAAACAACACTCTGACCACTTCCGTTCACATAAAACCCACCAACCATATGCAGTATTTACACTACTCAAGTTCCCATCCTTACCACACCAAGAAAGCGATTCCTTTCTCCCTTACCCTCAGTGGACAACGCCTGAATTCCACCACCTCTGCTGCTGAAACGTAAAACCAACGCCACCAGGAGGCTCTAGTCAACCGAGGCTACCCTTCTAACTTTGTAACCAAACAGATCCGCCATGCA
>JAGDQP010012048.1:0-13448 GCA_022664845.1 Lepisma saccharinum
ATATCTTCTTCTGTTATTTCTTTCTACAATACAGACATACAAAAAGTAGAAAGTACAAATCTACGTGTCATGTAACACTCATAATAAACCGCTGGGAAGTTGGCGCTCTAGCGTTGTGGCTACCGTATCGGACAGCTAATCCCGTGACTCGGTTGGCTTCCCAGGTAGGTATTATTATTATTTTCTTTTTTAAAAAAATCACTTTTTCTATTATATTTTTTTTTACATATACTCATTTTCAAAATTTTTATAATTTCACTAACCATTAGCTAGGTTAGAATAGACACGTCAGGTTAGGTGTTTTATTTTATTTATGCGTGATCCACTCTAGCGTACAGCAACGAAAACAGATAGCTCTGGCATCAAATTCTGAGGATAATACTTTCTATATTAAACGAGTCATGACACATACATCCGCCATGGGATGACTAGTCTCAATTATGTTCGAACACGTATAAAACATATCTAATATTATTTAGGAAACATGCACATTGTAAACAATAACGGGGTGTAAAGATCCATTCTAATCTTGTCCTCCCAAAGACGTCTCGGCCTTCGGAACTTTCCCTCCGGCTTCCCAACCAAGATGGAATTTAATCTTCGTTTTTCTCCCATCCGAGTTACATGACCTTCGCACCGTAGTCGTTGCGATTTCATTATTCTTACAACATCGGGCGAGTCATACAATGCATGGAGTTCTTCATTATTTAGTCTCCTGAAATCTCCATCGTATCATTTTGTTTCGACCTGTATATCTTTCTCAAGACTATCTTCTCAAACACTCGTAATTTGTGTTCATCTGCTAGGATCGTATTCTAACATTTCCCAGCGTAAATTATTATTGGCAGAATAACCGTTCTGTATATTTTCAATTCCAGCTTTCTTGATATTAATTGCAAGGTTACAAATTTCTCGACTTAACAGAAACATGCGTTGCCCGATACTAAGCGACTTTTCGTTTCCTCCGTGACTTTGTTTGTAATTGTTATATGTTCTCCAAAGTATTTAAGTCTGTTTACTTTCTCTTTGTACATATTTTTATTGTTACTTATCTATTCCCTTAATTCCCAGTCTTTCGGATTGTCATCATGTATTTTGTTTTCTCTGTGTTTACCTGTAGATCTATCCCATCGCACACCTATACTAAGATATTTGTGTTACTTTGCAGTGCAGCTATATCACCCCATATTAAATCTTCGTCATTGTCGTGCGTACACGAACAGTTGAGTCAAGTCATTTAGTAATTGTCCAATTTTGTCCTCTTTAATTTATACAACCGTATAGTCTAACGCGAAGTTAAAGAGTAGTGTTGACAAGGCATCACCTTGTTTCAATCCGCGGCGAATTTCGAAACTGCTTGACATTGTATTACTTATCTGTACGTTGCTTATGGGGTCGCTGAAACACAACCTCACTAGTTGAACAAGTATTTTTCCTTCGGAATTCCAAATTGTACCAGCCAGCGCACACGTTGATTAAACGTTGATAAACCGTTTAATGTGAATCAACATTTTTCGATTGAAAAAACTGTTGAAAAGGCGGATATTAAACTTTTTTTTATTAACGTTTAATCAACGTGTGTGCTACTGGCATGTATACTGTATAACTTTTGCCTTGTGATAGAATCATATACTTTCTTAACATCAATGAATAGTTGGTGAACAATTCCATTGAATTCCCATTTAATCTCTAAGATTTGTCTCAAGACAAAAATCTGTCCCAGTGTGTAGTCTATTTCTTCTTAATTCACATTGATGGTCTCGAATTATTTCATTTACGTATTTGCTAAGCCGAGATAGCAGTTTATTACTCAATACTTTGTAATATATTGGGAGTAAAGAGATTCTGTGGTAATTATTACAGTCCAATTTATCACTATTTTTTTGCAAACCGGAAGTATTATTAAGTGTTCCCCTTGCTCCTGGTTTCATCACGTAGTGTTTCTCAATTTATGTAGTTCCTTGATTAATGCCGTTTCTCCCACTTGAATTAATTCGGCAGGAATATCGTTTATTCCCGGTGATTTGACATTTTCTAATTTCTTTATCGAAATTTCGACCTCGATCTCGCTAGGTTCGGCTATCCACGATTCTTCTGTATATTTTTGAAATTCCTCCGTTTTTTCTCCGTTGTGTACATTAAGAAGTTTTCCTGTTTCAAAATAAACTAACTAGTAGAAGCCATTGTGAAGTAATTAAAAGAAACAGAATAATAAAGGATAGTTCAAATATATGTACTAACAGGAGTACAAGACGTTATATTTATACACAACGGATAAATTGACTTTTAAACTGACATATTAAAATATGCATTTTACTCAACATACCAATGTAAAGTGCGGACCCATTCGAAGAAACCTAATTTGTAGCTTTACGTTACAAATACATAAACATGATCATAATAATGAAATGAAAAAGAGAAAATTAATGACAAAAATAATGAACAAATATGGAAGTATTGCAGACAGCGAAAACACTCAACTGACACAGCGTTTAAAAGAGGGAAAACTGACTTTATAAATCAATGAATTGGGGCAAGATAGTACACTTTCATGCCACGCTTTCATGATTCTAAGAAAAATGAGAATGAAGGTTTCACAAAAATCCATACTTCAAAGTAAGACTCTTTTTTTTTCGAAAATTCTTAGTATAAAGTAATACCAGTCCCTTGTTCCACTTTTCATTTACAATATGAATTGTTTAAATTATGCATAAGTCATTGCATACATTTGAAGAATGCTAGAGCAAATGCTCAAAATTGTGGCATAGGACTACATTGCACCTTTTTAAATTTTAAAGAGAAATTACTTCCAAAGTGCAGAACATTAATATGTTTTTTTTTTAATTGTACTTTAGAGCTCTTGATAGCAAAGCTATAGCAAAAGGAACATTCTATTCCCGCTCATTGTGTCCGTCTGTCGGACCGTGTCCAGAAATTAAAACTCAGTAACTAAAAGATGTAGAGAAATGTGTTGGGTGTCGATAGAAAGATCTTAACTGGACTACCTTAGAGTCACCTGAAGAGTCTTGATTGGTTCAGTGGTTGAGTATTGCCAACCTGTTTAAAAATAAAGAAATATAGTTCAAATTATAAAAATACTGAGTTCGTTCTTCGCCTCAACACAACTCACTTATCAGTGCTGCCAACCTGTTTTCTATAAAATTTTCTACTTTTCGAAGTTCCTTCCATTGTTTTAAAGATAGCAGTTCCAAACATGGCATACATACTGTATTATCTGACACAATAGAAAACTACTGTGTGTGTGTTTATTTTTTCATTTTCAGTCTTGCCAAACGGAGACCAAAATCATATAGTATAGAGACGTGGTTAAAGTGTCGTTGAAAAGATCTTAAGTAGATTAGCTCAGAGCAGCGAGATTGGTAGTAGAATCGCAGCTTCAACTTGTTTAGTTCTAACTTGTTTCTTTTTGTTAGCACCAATTTTGCACTTAGTAAGTGACAATACCAGTAATCAGACGCAAGTGTTAAATATAATATGCAAATCAACTCAACTCAAGCTTTGTACCGGGTTATTCCATAAGTAATATTGTATGTGCGATTACCGCTGCAAGTATGCCATCTTACGAGCGAATGGTGAAATAGACGGCACGTGCCGTAGTTGAGTCATACAGGGAATTTGATTGTGCAACAGTGTGTAGGAGAACGGTCTGCCTACTTCCCGTTTTGGTAACGTTGTTTGTTTTTGATGGGACAACATACAGCATGTCATGCTGTATGACTTCCATCAGGGATATCCATCCAGCGCAGCGGAACGAAACATGATGTACATGGCCAAGGTGCTGTGGATGTGCGAAAGTGCCAGAGGTATTTCCAGAGGTTTTGGTCTGGGGACACCAATCTCACCGATAAGCCAAAAGAACGGAAACGTGTACAGCTGGACAACGATGCCCTATGGGCAGCGGTGAGGCAAATCCAATGCAAACTGTTGGTGAACAGGCCAGCAAACTCCTTGTCACCCATTCAACCGTTCGCTTTCATCTGCAGGATCTTGGGTACGTGCCGAATCTCGGAAAATTGGTACCCCATGCGTGAACGCCTCAACAGAAGCAGCAGCGAGTTGACATGCAGTTCCCTGCTCACCCGTCACAGACGTGACCTATTCCTGGAGAGAATGGTGACAGGGGATGAAAATGTGCCGAAATAGGATGCAAAGCGATGTTGAATGTTTGGTGAGATATTCGTTGGGTAATCCACTTTGAGCTCTTGCCACGTAACTAGATCACCAATGTAGATGTCTACTGTCAGCAGGTTGAACGCCTACAGACTGCATTGTTTGAGAAACATCATCCTTTGGTTAATCGCAAATGTGTGCTCATCCACGATGATAATTCTCGACTTTGTAATCTAAGAAATTATTACTAAATGAAAATTTATCTTGTCTTTTAAAAGTTATTAACAACATTTTACATAGGACGTCTTCAAGAAGATTCAAGCATTACCTTTCAACAATACAGTCCTAAGCAATGTTATAATTAAAATTCCTAAAATTACCTCATATTGAGTTTCTCCAGATGATTCTGCTTCGGAAGAAGAGGGCACCTATGCATCTTCACCGCTACAAAGTAACTCTTTAATAACAGCGACAAGCCAATAATGCCACGTATTAGCATGTTGTAATAACCATAAATTCCTTTCTCACCAAAGTTTTTGGCATAGGATTATCTTGATTTATGCACTTCAATGACACAACGAATAAATACGTCAACTTACAAAACTTACAAACGCTGAACCGATAAACAAAACCCAAACGCAAATATCATTTTTTTTTTTCAAACAAAAAATAATGTATTATTTCGTATTTTAATTTAATAATCAATTTTTAACATTTAATGTATCTCTGAGTACAAGACAGTAAATTTTGCAGTGTGTGTGTCTACTATATTGACAAGAAAAGACAAATAGAGATACATTTTTAGACAAATAAGAACAACAATGGTAATTGTCCAAATTAACGATTATCAAGCATTCATATGAAGGACTCACACAAATTATGTTCGTTTTTAAACCACATAATATTGAGATTGTATTCTATGTAATGTTTTCAACGTAAACACTACAACGTCCAGACTCAAAATTATCTCAAAAGACAGTTTTGTGCACATGCTTACAAATTACCAGATTGTGAAGAAAACACCAGTTTAAAGTATTAAAGTAGTGGACACTTTGCTTCAAGGAGTATATTTCCTTTCCTCCTGTAGTTTAAAGAAGGATACACTTTTACACTACATCTTTCTTATTTTATCTATGCGATTTCTTATACATAAAATAAAAGGAACCGAGTGCCATTACAATAAAGCACTTTCCTTAATGCCAACACCAGAAGCCAATGGCAATAATATAAAAGAGATCCCACAACCAGTAAAATGTTAGTGCTTTTTACATATATATTCAAAACTTGACATCTCTCTCTCTCTCTCTGTGTGTGTTTATGTTTGTGTTCGTTTTTCTGTCTCAATCATCTGAAGTAGTCAATAATGTAGTTTTGGGAGTTCCTCGTCAGTTATTGTCATTTCTGGGATTGGAAAAAGAATCTTTATTTACTCTTTCTTCTCTCTTGTACCATACTCAATTTCCTCATATTCCGTCCAATCGACTATTTTCTTCCTCTCTGAGTCAAAACAAATAAAGTTAGATATTTTTATGTGTATGTGTGTGCGTGTGTGTACACACGTTTGTCTGTCAGGCATAAAAACGATGAGAGGGTGGGGGGAGTTTAAGAGAGAAAGAGGAAAATGGTACATGCGGACGAGAATAGAAGTCTGCATTTTATTGGCCAGTTCCATTGATGTTCCTGGCAGTGGCGTTTTAAGAATTTATAGCTGGAAGTACCAGTAAATTTGACGCCTGCAGGATATAAATTGTCGATTCACTCATTCCCTCTGTCCCTTTAACTATACAATCCGTCTTCAAAACTAGAACATCTCTACCCCCGCGATTCTTTCTCACTTTTGTATAGTTTACTACATAAAATTAAGATATGTAACCTTTGAAATTGTTTGCTTGGTTTCAGAAAAACTACATTTCATGACATGCTCAACAAAAATCAAAGTTCGCATCGGAATACACAATAACACCCACGATCATTACTTGGGGAATTTTGTGTTTCGCACACTTTCATTATTCAGAACGTTATCCAACATTCCTAAAATATGTTGCTGTATCTAATGACACAATATAAATACAAAATACATAAATGATAGCACTGTTCCGAACGATAACGAATCACACCTACAGAATCTAAAACATATCGAAACCGAGTACTATACAGGCTGCTGCGCGGAGTGCATGTTGCACGTCGTTGGTGCTTACTCTTATGCAGACGCTGAAATATTCACTGGGATGGTGCGGTGTACTCATCTTGACGACTTGATAGAGGGTGCTTGAGCGACTGAACGTCGGTGTATCACTGGTAATGCTGATTCCACCCACGAAGTATCCATTCTGTGGATGAGGTTCTTGTAGCACAGCCATGTGCAGACCTAACAGTTCCTGACCTGCCAATCCTCGTGCCACAATCACTATCATTACCGTTATTTACCCATTTTCACCACGGCCCGGAGAAGAAGCGCACGAGGTAAAGTTTGCAGAGACCCAGCTGCCACAAACTACGGTGTAATCAAGCACACTTTGTAATGTAGAATTCTCTTATGAGTCCTGGTTTTCACTCTATTCAATACAGTACCTTCAGTGCGATGTGCTGGTGAACATAATGTAGAGGACATGTAAACAATTCTACATATTGTACTGAACCGTTATGTTATTATAGCCTACGTGTTCACACAGCAAGAGTACCTTCAGTTTTACCTGGTGCAGACGATACAAGTTCCTGCACATGGATAACAATGCCCGTTCGCATACGACTGAAGTCGTGGATGAGCGAAGAACATCAAGTGTATGAACTGGTCACTGTGTTTCCTAGAGTTAAATCTATCTGCACTATTTGTAGGCTGCAGTATGGGACAGGCAAGTGTACTGCAAGTTTGTACATACGAAATCTTTGTGGCCTTTGATGTGTTTTCTTCTGCAAGTGCGTGTGTTTTGTGCTTATATTGTGTCAATAGATACCGCTGCAGATTTCGGAATCGTTTGGTGATATTAGCCCAGTAGAAGCGTGCAATTCACAAAATCATTTAATTAATTAGTATGTTTGAATTACATTGGGTTTTCCTAATTTTGTTTATTCATTTTCTTTAAAATATAATCTAGTTATGAATTATAAGTTTTGTATTCAAGAATATTTGATAGTACAGCATTTTTAGTCTTCTCGATGAATGAAATCTATTGTTTAAATGTAAATTAACCTTTATTGTTATGATATATTGCTATCATTTACTGAATGATATACATTTTCATCATTTACTGAACTCCAACGAACTTAAGGCAGTTAAAGGAGTGTTTTACCGTACCATTTATAGATTTCACCAATGTTTTCTCAGTCACAGTAGCAAAATACTAGAACGAGTCTTTAATTCATAATTCCTTTTTTATTTTCCTAAAATGTGAGTGTCTATTGTCACAGGTAGGAAGACTAGAAATTACAACAGTTTCCTTAATTACGTTACGAATTAGTGTATATTTAATCATTTATTTGCGCTCAACGAAGTAAAATAATAGCTCATGTTCAGTCTCAAATAGTGGTAATATCTAAATTTTTTGTTCGAAAGTATGTTTCTTTCAAAATTGCATGCTCTAACGATTGAGGAGGTTACAAGCAAAACCGCACATGTCCATCTTTTTCAATAAAAAACGTTTTGTTCTTTTTGAGTTCATAATGAAGAGCTGTAGTGAATCTTGCAAAGTAATTTTATCAAGAAAGTTTATATATCTATATACAATATTTGTAACATGGTTATTATTATAATCAGGATGTTTTGCTGCAGTTGTGATAATGATTTTCGTGCATGTTTTGACAAAATGCTCCTCTGCATATTTCATACACTGCAATATACCTGTTTAAAAAAGCTTGGGGTTTTTAAAATTGTATACCCAATTAGCAATGAAAGAACTTGGTCATTGACTAGTAGGCTCTTGACGCATATTTAGTCTTGAATAGAATCGTTTTTTTTTAATTTCCTGATTATTTTAAAATCTTTCATTAAGATCTTTGGCTCTGGTCGAATAGAAGGTGACGGAAGAACTGCTAGAATAAAGAAAGTAGGAGAAAACGGGAGAACCCAGGAAACACACACACAACAATGTTTGTTCACCATAAATTCCGATTGGAGAGATCTTTAATCGAACCTAGAACAACCCGCACTAGAGAGGAGCGTTACCACTGAGTCACTGTGACCCCTTTTTACTTTACTATTTATATCATTATAGTGGAAAGTGTTAGTTGAACTTGAACTGGATCCGCCGGAATGAGACCGTTGGGAAGACTGAGACGACGTTGGGAGGACAATATAAGAAGGGAACTTCGAGAAGTAGGTTTTTGTGATGAAAACTGACTTGATCTTGACCAGGATAGATTCCGATGGCGAACGTTTCTTACTACGGCGACGAACTTCCGAATTCCGTAAGCCATAGAGTAAGTAAGAGCCAAGTCCATTTTTGTTCAAAGTGAGTTTATCGATGTAAATGGATCTAAAAGTGATAATATTTTAGTTGACAAATGAGATTAGACATAGTTCAGTCTGCTGTAGATAGATCGCACCATCTTTCTTGGCAACTAAAGAATGTGCTGGATTGTTCAGTTGCCAAGTGAGTCATTTCCAAGTGAAAAATCTCCCCGTACCGTCTTCAACTGTTTGGATCAAAGATAACTGACTTAAACAACGTAACTCAATGTTCTGTGATTCACTTGCATTTGTAATGTTTGTGTGGCATTTTCTGTGGTAATTGACGTTTATACACAGTGAATGCAACCATGTAAGGTGAGTAGTCCGATTTTTCTGACTTTTACCAAGTCTTTTCTCGACTACATCTTCAACGGATGATTCATCCACGGTGACTTAAATCTTTCGGTTTCTGTCCACTGGCTTACCAATGACACTGACTTTGGAGTCATTGAACGCTACACCAACAAAGAATTCTTAATCTATGACCCATAAGATTGGTTTCGTAGTATAGATAATTGTCATCCTACCCCCGGAAAGTACAAGCTAACGAGGATGAAAGGAGATGATTTTTTGTCAACTTTGCCTCTAGAAAAAGCTATAGTTACTCGCAAAAACAACTTATGAAACAACTGTTAACTGGCTCAAAATACGATGGATCAGATTTAACAAATCGGACCCGATCACTATCTTCTTCAAGGAGACTCTGAACACACGTGGAAAGGAATTCCGGTCCGGATAGCCATGTCCATGAAGTTGGCAGGCCCCCTGCGGTAGGCCCCAACTTCGATTTCACGCGTCGTTAGTGCTCCGTTAGTGCTCGTTAATGCCGCAAAAATTGACGTTAGTGCTTCAAAGATAATGCCTAATTTTTACAAAACAACTAGGGGCCTCTTAACTTCATGCCAACAGGCCCACATCCCAGAATCGCTCCAAAAATGACCTTAACGGTTAGAGCAGCGTTGGTGCTCGTTAGTCCCGTACGTATTGACGTTAGTGCTCATTCATACTTAAGCTTAACATCGTCGAAAACCATTTAAAATTAATAGTTCTTGATTGGGCTTGCTAACTTCATGCCATCAGGCCCACATCTCCAAATAGCACCAAACATGAACTTAGCGGCTAGAGCAGCGTTAGTGCCGTACGAATTGACGTTAGTGCTTATGCATACTTAAGTTGAACACCGTCCAAACCCATTAAAATTAATAGTCTTTGATTGGGCATGCTAACTACATGCCAGCAGGCCCACATCTACAAATCGCCCCAAAAATGATAAATGGGGGAGGTATTTGAATTTTACGGAGTTAAAAATTACCATAGAAAGCACTAAAAGTTTCTCGTAAGCGTTTTCTTAACTAGATGCGTAATTTCGGAGATAATAACGTGTAACATTTTGAAAGAGATTACCATTAGAAATGCTAAAGCTGACCCACCCCCTTAGCTATATGTTGGGGGCCGAGGAGGTATTTTTTTTCCTTGGGGAATCGAATGCTTCGTTTGAAACTATTTCATATTCTGTTCAATTTTCGATTAACATTTTATACATTTTCCCCGTGTGCTTGACCGTTAAACGGCTTTTCCTGTCTGACCATGTGAATATTGGGATGTCACCTCCGTATATAGACTTTGGTCGATACTTTTCCAAATGTTTACCCCACCACTATCCCTATCCCTAGATGCCTAAATCAAGTGAAATCAAAAGCACTTTTTAAAGTGTAAAAGTAATAATAATTTTATGATCACCATTACGAACTTATATATATATATATATATATATTAAACTAGCCCATGCCTTCAGCCCAGCTTAGAACTTTGTTCCTGGTGGGGATGCCATGAGGGTTTTAGCCATGAGGTCGACTATGCTAATGAGGTGTTCCAGGGTTTTCCTCAGTTTTGGCTTCAGATTATTTTGTTGATGGTTTCACCAAGTCTGGGGAGAACAAGTATATTTGGAGGGCCGTGCTCACGCCCAGGGCTCTCCAAAGGGTCGTTCGTGGCCATGCCTAAAATTATTTGCTCTCTTTTCTATTAAAAATATCTTTTAAACTTTCCCCAGTAATCACAAGAAACGTAACGGGTTAGTAGAACGCTACTTTCGAAGTGAAGTAACAGTTACTATTTTGAAGAAGTAACGTTAACGGTAACGCGTTACATTTTCAGTAAAGTAAAGTAACAACTAACGCGTTACATTTTTCAGTAACTTATCCAACACTGGCCACAAGTACTGATCTAATACATTAAACATCTAATTTTTGTCGCCTCTTTATTCATCAAATAATTAAATTACAGGTTACAACAAGCAGCATAATTTTTTGACACTACAGGCAGTAAAGACTACACAAATTGCAAGAGAAAGTGTACTAATTGATATCAGCTTCCTACAAATACAGTATAGCCTATGCCAATTGAAACAAAATACAAACGGCGAATTTCGGATTTGTGTGCCAATGTGCAACCGGGGGCCGAGCCTACTTGAAGAAGCATTAAGATTACATTTTACAATATCATAACATAGAATATAGAGAAGAATGTAAAATCCGTTGAACGTTTCTTTTAAGGAACCCAAAATATTGTTCCACAATAAAAAAATATGTATAAATTAGTCTGTTAACTTTCCTAGTATAAATGTTGTAATACATCTAGTTTAGTTTGTTGTCGCTAGAAGCTGGAGCTATGAACACCAAATTAGATATGAACGTACATGAAGAGCACTGGTAAATTAAGAAAATATTACAACATGTTTGGAAAGACGCCATCTTAGATCCAAAATGGCGGAACCAAAAATCCATTTCCACACCTTTGAAGCTAGAGAAACGAAATTTGTCATAAAGGTGTATCATCAAGAGCAGCATAGGTAAATATTACAATGCTGAAAAAGTCTCCATTTTCGATTCAAAATGGCCGCCCAAAATCCAATCAGCAATACTTTATTAAAAAGAATATCATATTTCATTAAAACATTTATCATTTAAGTATACGTTAAAACGTTACAATGTTGTTAAGGGGGTTAAATTTTGCAACTCTGACTTCAAATTTGTAATCAGCGACTCAAAAAACCATGTACATGATATTCATCTTGATTGTAATATGATATACACGCTGTTTCACGAATAGAGGTTATCAATAGGGGATGAAGGGGCTTACATTTTGCAAATCTGGCTTCAGATTCGTAATCAGCGACCCCCCAAAAAAACGAGTGCAGATTTTGGGATCATTCACTTGGGTTTTTGACTATTGGCCAGCTTTTTTGGAATCAGCAGCACTGTGCGATGGCATAAAGTTAGCAGACCCAATCAACGACAATTAATTTTAATGGATTTTGAACGGTGTTCAGCTTAAGTATGCATAAGCACCAACGTCAATTCGTACGGCACTAACGGACACTAACGCTGCTGTAGCCGTTAAACACATTTTTGGTGCGATTTGGAGATGTGTGACTGCTGGTATGAAATTATTTGGCCTAATAAACGATATTTTATTTTCATACTGCATTTGGCAGTAACGTTAATATTGATGGCACTGATGAGCATTAACGCTGCTCTAACCATTAAGGTCATTTTTGGAGCGATCCAAAAGCTAGGGGGCACGATCTGTCCGAAGTAAGATGGGTGACGTTAGCCGCTGGAGACGCAGCCCCCGGTTAGCAGTGGGCATATGCAAAAGTGCTGTTAACTCAAACGTTCTGTTAACTTAAAGTGGGCTATCCGTTCCGGAAGTGTTTTCATGTGGGCTTTCCTTAGATAATAGTGAAGGAGAATGGTTCTGAAAAAAAAAATCTTGTGTTCAGAACAGCTTTTAGAAACATCTGGAACAGTTCTCCAAAGAGGTTCATATCCGGAAGAGAAACTCTTTCTCCAACCAAAAGAACTAATTGGTGGAATGTTCTAGTTGACGTTCAAGACACTGTTTTTAAATCATTACAGCATCGTACGCTTGACATCTAGTTTTAAGGTATCTGCTATTGGCGGAATATTTTAGATTGATCTGAATCTTTTCTTCAACAAAAGTATGCGACATTCATTTTGATTCTTTGTGGTGCTTGTAGTATCATATAGAAGGACTAAACCATTGGAGTATATGTAAATCTTCATTGTGCATTTGCACAGAAGTTGATGATGTAACATATGGCACTTTCTTCCAAACATTACAGACCCTGTTTTCTGAAATTCCATAGAATGCTGAGGCGGTGTCACATCCTGTGAATGCATGAGCAACTAGTAAAGCATTTTGGATATCATATGGAAGTTTTTTTTTAAAGAATATCCTCAGAAAGAAAACATCTTGTTGTTACGACTGCTAAATTGAAACTGGAGGAATTTGATGACAAGTAACTTGTTGTCTTATATCAATAGTTGATATCGCTGTCGCAGAAAGATGAAAGAGTGGTTTCTTTTTGTCATCATTGAGTAGAAATTTATTGTATGTCTTTGGGAAAGGTCTGCTAGGTTTCACAAGCACTTTCTGTCCACTACCTTTATGATCAAGTATCATATTTAAGGCTGTCTTCCAGATATTGATAAAAATAATAATGTGTAATAGGTGTAGTACATGTTGGTAATACAAGATGTTTTATTTTTTGTTTGAGATTCATTAGGGATTCAATATATATTTTATTTAATTCATTAGCAATGTAAATAGATATTCTACATTCTTGTCAAGATGTAGGAAATTCATTTTGTCAAATTTGAAAAAAATGAAGAATATGCAGCCAAATTTAAAAAAAATCCCTTTTGGTAGGCCTATAGGTTGAGGTAGATTTCGAAGATTTTCATTTATTTTCAAAAATTCAAATCTCGCCTTATATGAGAGCTATCGAGAAATTATTTATAGATTTGTTGATTATTCATCAAGAGCTGTTCAACGATACCCCACA
>JAGDQP010012048.1:13848-24746 GCA_022664845.1 Lepisma saccharinum
TGATTTATCGAGAATTATTCATTTTCTTACCACTGGAGGCGTCAATTTTGAGTTCCAAGTTGGAAACGCTGTATCTCCAAAACTAAGCGGAATTTCACTCATATTAATAAGTACATTTTTTCTTATTTCGATGTCAGGAGTCACATCCCGAATCATCCCCCACATCCCGAGTTCTGAATCACCCTATATATATACAGGGTGTATCTTTAATTGTGGGTCAAACTTCAGGGGAATGACA
This sequence comes from Lepisma saccharinum, assembly GCA_022664845.1. NCBI lineage: Eukaryota > Metazoa > Arthropoda > Insecta > Zygentoma > Lepismatidae > Lepisma > Lepisma saccharinum. The sequence continues at coordinate 14,087 of JAGDQP010012048.1, forward strand.
AAAGACGTGATTTAAGCGAAGAAGTTTTGATCCGAAAATGCGTCAGTGCTGAGCTATAGCCCGCCGAAAATGGACCAAAGTAGAACAAAAATGAGTAGAACGAGAGAACGAAGTGTCGGAGAAAGGTCGGGTCAAAGCAACGATTGCAGTATGTGTAATGTAGAGTCGATTCAAGCAAACATCGATGCGGAACAGTGGCGGCGCAAGGGGCGCGCGTATGACAGCACTGGTTGGGAGCGAAAACATAGGGTCAAACCTACCAGGATGATGGCAAATGACAGAGTAAGCAATGTGAAAGACGGATCCCGAGTTTGACAATGCAGCAATCCCGAACCAGATCCCGGCGAAACTGCGATGGAATACGACACACTAGCGAGAACTAGAGAACGAAGTGTCGGAGAAAGGACGTTTCAAAGGAGCGATTGCAATATGTGCCCTGTGGAGTCGATTCATGCACACAGCGATGCGAAAAAATGGCGGCGCAAGGGAGGCGCATATGACAGCACGGGTTGGGAGCGGAAACATGGGGTCAAACATACCGGGAGAGTAAGCAATGTGAGAGACGGATCCGTAGTGTGAATTGCAAGAGCCGCACGTTGCGTGGTATGACGCTGTCGCGATGCTGGAGCACGTACAATGCTCCACATGACAGCGTCCATACATTGTTTCCTGAAAGCCCTATTGCCGAACCTTCAAACAACACGTGTCGTCGTGTTATAAGCGACATTCGACACCTGTCCTTGCATTGATATCACACGTTACGTACGTTGATGGCTGCACACAAACAGAGGAAACAACACGAGGCTCTGTCGCTGTACGCCCTCTGTATCATATGTCTCGGCGGTAAGGTTCATCATCGTTGTGCAGGTGACGTGTTGCCTTTCCGAACCTGCAGACGGCGTTACTTTTCCGTAGTCAGTCGTTCAGTATCAGAGGACTTGAGTAGTGGCTTTGCAAGTGGTAAGACGTGTGTTGTGATCGCTCCCGAAAAGGTGCTAATTTTCGGGAGAGAACCGGAACTTACGAACTTGGTGAGTACAGAAATTTAAAGACCTTAATGAAAAGAACATATTATTAAGTTTTCGTGCATGTGGGATTTTTTCGGCAGAACTTATTAAGGGACAAAATTTCCTATGTTAAGTATATGGGACTATAAGAAACATACTTCCGCGTATTAACGTTGGCAAGGTTGAACGATCAAGGACATCCGGTGACCTTGAGGAGATAATTCCCTAAGTGCCCGCTGCAACGACTTTTTCTTAGATTCTTGTGAGTGTACAGCATGGAGGGCTAAGTGGGCTATATCTCCGGGGCCGCTGGGGATGGGTGTTTGATATTTTGGGGGGTCGGTGACCTCACTTGGGGACTTTTTTTTACTCCCGTCGGTCGGAGGCCGGTCTCTCGGGTGTCGGGTCCCCTGATCTTCGCGGCTCTGGGGATGCCATATAGGTTCTCCCAAGTGTAAACTTTGAACTTTAGTGCGTGTGTCGTGCGAGTACGAATACGAGAGCGCGAAGATGTCAAAAAGGATTTGAATATACGGCTATCACTAAGACTGGACCTGCCAAACTTGAGTCACAGTGGAGGTCCGACGATCCAGATTCTAACAACCCATTTCGGTTAAAATGGATGGAGAAAATAAAGAAAAAATAAATAAATGTAAATAAAACAAGGTCTAATAAGGAAGAAAAGGAATTGAAACAAAAGATAGCGGGGGAAGTACATGCAGAATGGAAAAAAGCAAACAAAGAAGGCACAGCTAAAACAACGCCTATGAGAAGTGTGAGAAGAGGGGTCCCTGACCAGGAGAGTATGGATGTAACATCTGGAGGACCAGGAACACCAATGAATCAAGATGAGGAACCGAATAAGAAGAGACATAGAACACCAGAAGAATAGGAGGCGAGTAAAAGATATAAACACGAGACAGAAGTAGAAGAACTGAAAGTACGTTTAGCATACGCAGAAGGAAGAATAACGGAATTTTGAAAAGAACCAAGAAAAACTAGAAAGAGAAAACGCAAGATTTAGGGAATGCGAAATTAAGCTGGGGCAATGGCAAACGATAGTAGAAGAACGGGATCATAATATCGATAAATTAGTAAGAACTATCGACGAATTAAAACAGGAAGCAATAACTGGTAGCTTCAGAGTCAACGAACTAGAAATAACCATCAGCCAGACAGAATGTAGAAGACAGGAGACAGAAGAAAAATTACAGGGACAGGAATAAGAAATACGAACATTGTACGCCGAAAATGGAAGGTTGAAGCAGGCAAAGGAACCAGCAAGGGAATCAGCGGCACCAGCAGTCAGCTTAGCAGACATGCTGAAGAAAGACACCAAGATACCGAAAAAAACAGAATTATAGGGACAAACAAAAGAAAAACGAAACCAACTATCTTATTAAGACCCAAACAAGGTGAAACACTAAAAGATACAAGGATGAGGGTCACCAGAACAATACAAAAAATGATCAGATAAACTTCCAGATGATCCAGACTAAGACTGCACTGATTTTGCAGATGGCATAAAACCAGGATGAGAAAAAGCTACTCATCCACCCAAACATGAAAAATAACTACGATATGTCCAACAGAAGTGAGAAGAGAAACCCTCTGATGATCATCTATGGTATCCCCACCGAGATGAAGGAGGCAGAGGTCATGGAGGAATTGCTGGTGAGGAACCTTCAGAGTATTACAGATGAGCAGAGGCAACTCATTAACCTAGGTTCAAAACAGGACCAAGGAATCAGGATCGATACCATCTAGAATTTGAAGTACCAAGACAAGTAAGGCAGATTTTGTTGCAGAATCTCAAGGTATATATTGGTTACGAAGTCACTAACGTTAAAGAATATCTCGTTGTCACGACGTGCCTGAAATGTTTTGACTATGGTCATATAGCAAACTATTGCAAAAATGATCCCAGATGTGGAACATGCGGAGAAAAACGACACAAGAAAAGTGAATGTAAGGAAAATGAAAAGAAAGTATCCCTACCATGCTATCAAAGGGGTAAAATGTGCGGGGGGAAAACAAGAAGACTGCCCTCAATATAAATTAAGCCTCCAGAGAACCATAGATAAGTTCGATTGTGGCCCATAACCATGATCGAGCCGAAGTCCAGGACACTAAACCTAAAAAGAAACTCCCCCCGTGCAAACAAAACAGAAGTCTGGAAAGACTATTAGAGTATATCAAAAGTAAAAAAAATAGAATTCATAAATAATTGGCTATCAAATGGCTACACAAAATCAACAGAAAATTACCTCTCAATAAAGTCAGGACATATTAATTTTGAAGAAAGTAACCAAATCGCCATACACTACATACTGTATATCCTGAACTGCAGACCTTCCCTAAAGGTTTTGCGCAAATGATAGCCTTGTCGCATGACAGATTTGAATTGGAGGAGATGGATCATGAAATTATAGAAGTTCGTGATAACCAAAACCTTGAAATGTATCTATCCAAGAATAGATATGGTTGTGGATTTGTACATGTCAAGTCATGCAAGGAGGATTTCTTGGAGGACTTGAGTCTGACTTTGGAACTGCTGGCTGCTCTACAGGGAAATATCAGAAAGAAAATTACAATACCGGCAATTGGGATGGGCCTTTGGAGAGCAGATCCATACATGGTTCTAAGAAAAATAAAAGAGTGGGAAAATAAAATAAAGAATATTGGATTGGAAATTTTAATAAGTGATAAGACCCTCTTTAGAACCATATCAGAAGTAATTGATAACATCAACCCAAAGAAACATGATGAGAATGAATATCAAGATTTAAAAGAAAAGGAAACTATGGATCTGTCAACAGTAGAGAGAGAAGAAGAGGACAAGGAAATTAACACCGATGAAATAGAAGGAATTGAGGAAAAACCCACCCCCAGGAAAAAGAGAAAAACATGGAGATTCTGGATCCCAAGATTTTACAGGAAAAAGAAGCGCAGAGGATAACCCTGGTGGAGGAAGAAGCCTAGGCGGGACCTGGAACGGGACCGGAGGCGCAGGGAACCCTGAAGCAAGAGAGACCAGAGGGAGAATTGGTAGAGAAGGAAGATAGAAGTAACCTAAGCTTCAACCCAAACAAATTCTATGAGGATCTACACCTAAATTATAATTTATCAAAACTGGAGGAACCATAGATGTTGACGGCGGCTCTCAGGATAGTAGTACGAAATATTCATCTACAAGGCAAATCAATAACCTTCCCGATTATCGAGGAAGTTTATAAAATCAGTCTTAGAGCAAACGGAATCACTACCGACCCGAAGGACTTGCTGAAGTTAATTGACAAAGTATTTGAGAGGAGAAAGGAGACATTTCAGATTAATAACGTTTACAGGCAGTTTGTTATAGCATATGGACGAAATGTATTTAATCCGGTCGAGAAGTTCAATGCCTGCTACGTCCACACTAGACAACCGTAGTCATGTTTAAGGTAGTCCAAATAAACCTGGACAGATCGAAACTGGCAACTTCCGAAGTCAGAAATTACTGCGAAAAGGAAGAGGTGGACGTAGTTTGTATGCAGAAGCCTTATACATACAGGGGAAAACTCATAGGAATTCCGACAAATGCCGTAACAATACTGGCAGAGGATCCCAATCCTATGGTAACGGTGGTGGTGTTTAACAAAGACATAGAAGCCTTGGTGCATCTAAAATACGTAGATAAATGGACATTATGTGTGGATTTGAGGAAGGGAAGCCACAAAATTACAATAGTGAATATATACTGCCAATTCTTCCTTCCAAAGGGACATCTTTGTACAAAGAATAGAAGATATTCTCAATTGACTTTATAATGTGGATGTGATCATTTTGGGAGATTTTTAATGCTAAATCTCCACTCTGGCATTGCCCTGTGACTGATCAATACGGAGAAATATTTGAGGACCTGATAGAACAACATAACTTAACAGTCGTCAACAGAGAAGGACAACCTTCAACCTTCAGGGGCAGGGCCGGAGTGGAAACAAATATAGACGTAAATATGACAAGGGGGAATATATGTAATCATTTGTATGACTGGACCGTTGACGCATATGCAACCACAAGTGCCCACGGCGCTGTCCACTTCGCTATTGATTACGAAAGAAACCAAAATACTAAAGAACAACCAGAAGAAATCACTAAATTGAATTATAATGAGAATAAACTAAACATGAAAAAATTTGTTGAGGGCCTGATACTTCCACAAATAGTAGAAAACTGTAACCTAACAGAGCTAACAAACAACTTAGAAATAGCTACAAGAAACACCATAATAAATTCAACACCCAGAGTAAAAAATATAAATCATAAATGGAAGCCATTTTGGACAGAGAACCTCAACAAGCTAAGAAGAAAAATGAAGGCCATCAGAAACAGCTATAGGGTGGCTGGAGACCATATACTAAGAACAAGAAGACTGGAGAGACTTGAGAAGCATCAAGCAGCAATTCGAAAAAGAACTCCGAGAAACCAAGAAGAAAACATGGAACAATTTGGTGGAAGAGAATCTAAATATGGATCTATGGGGAATGCCCTACAAGATAATTTTGTCTAAGATAAAGATTAAAGGTGCACTAAACACACTAAAAGACGACCAAGGTCAATACACAACAAACTGGAAAAGTACAATCGAACTTCTGTATGAAAAACTTTTTCCTAACGATCGTATTCAGGACGATAACGAAGAAAATAGAAGCATCAGAAATTACACGAACAAAGTACCAAACAATGAAACAGAAAACCTAGAAGACCTAGTCGTTACAAACGATCAAGTGGCAGCAATCCTAAAAAGCCTAAATCAAAGGAAAGCACCTGGCCCAGATCACTTAAAAAACTGAAATATTCAAAATGAATGCAGATATATGGACTCCATACATAACTAGGCTTTTTAATGAATCAAGAAGTGTTTCCGGAACCATGGAAGCAAATTTAATAATCCTACTAAAAAGTGAGGACAAAGATAAACGCAGTCCCAAGTCCTATAGACCCATTTGCTTATTGAACACAATAAGTAAAATGTTTGAAAGAATAATTCCACAAAAAATAAATGAAAAAAGAAAAGACCTATCAACCTGTAAATTACAATGCGGTTTCCGTTCTAAAAAGTCTACGGAAGACGCCATAAATGATTTATGTAACAGCATATATCAGTTAAAAGAAGGTAATTGTAAATACACAATTGGGATATTCTTTGACATTATGAGGTCCTTCGACAATTTGTAGTGGCCTTCCTTGCTAAGGGAATTAAAGAAAATCGAGTTGCATAGCAAATTGTGGAAAGTTGTAAAAAACTACTCGCAAACCGACTAATAGAAGTAGAGACGGCGGGTGGCGTCGTGGCTAAGATGGCAACAAAGGTTGCCCGCAAGGCTCGGTACTAGGCCCGGTTTTTTGGGACGGCCTTCCAACCGTGCCTGGAAATGCTGGATGGAATGCGGAAAGTGGAATGGGTGGTGGGATATGCCGACGACCCGGCTGTAGAGATTAAGGGTAACAGCCGACTGGACCTACAAAATAAATCAAATAAAGTAATAGACAAAATGACGTCGTGCTGCAAACAGAATAAGTTAACAATATCATAAGAAAAAAACAAATACGTGTTATTTAAAGGAAACCTTAATTTCAATAGAGGACCAACTATAAAAGTGAATGATAAAACGATAAAAAGGGAAAGACACTTAAAATATCCAGGTAAAACCTTAGACGAAAAACTTAACTTTAGAGAACACACAACTATAATAAAAAATAAAGCAATAAAAATTGGTAACCATCGCAACAAAAGACCTTAAAATTGCAATTAAAGTAATACGAACGTACCACGATGTTATTATAAGATCGATTGTAGGTTACGCTGCTGGCGTCTGGGGCCACAGAATGGATGATATTAGACAAAGACAATTGACAGATCACATAGACAACTACTACTGTGGCTGTTTAGCGCATATAGAACAACACCGGTAGAGGCTCTTCAGGTGGCGTAGGCTGTCCCACCAATGCATCTTCAGGTGAAAACATTAGGTGCCATGTATTGGCTCAAAAAAGGAAACCAACAACGATTATCCCAAATACTGCACCAAGAAGCAGAGAATAAATCAGAAATGAATTCCATAATAGTCAATGCATGGCAGGAGTTATGGGAGGAGACGTAAAAGGCAAGAAGACTTTTTGGATTCTTTCCAGATATTGAGGAGAGAATGGGCATGGAACTTGAGATCACCGGAGGCTTATGCATTACTTGACTGGTCACGGCCCCCTAAAGACAGGAACTATACCAAATGAAAATAGTAGAAGATAAAATGTGCCATACATGCGGGGTTGTGGACACGCCAGAACACATAGTACTAAGATGTATGGAAACAAGAAACATAGTTTGGGAAGAAAGACAGCTCCTGGGGGTGACGCCCGTCACGGAGGTTCTGCGAACAACGGAACTGGTGACGGCCCTCAGGGAGCTGACTCACAAAGTCTCAAACTACTACAAGAGGAAATACCTTAACGGCGTGGACCGTCCCGTATGAAAACAACAATGATAATGTATATATGGGGACGTTGGGTCAATAAATGGATCTCCGCGTGCGAGCACCCGCGTTGCAGCCGCGTCAACCGCGTATAAATAGACCACAAAACAATAGATACATATAATTTAATACATAAGCCAAAAACGAAGTGGTGAAATAAAGAATGAATATTCCGCTGGAACCCAGTGGGAAAAGTTCGGCGCCTTGAGGTGGACCTCCGTCCCAAGAGACGCTAAGTGTGTGTGAGTTAGTGTAAGTGTGGTGGTGGAAGAAATTGGAAGTGTGGTATGAAGAGACGAGCGTGTATATTTAGTGGAAAAACTCTAATTTTCTGGAAGCCAGAAATGAAAGCGAACAAATCGAAAGCTAGCCACGGTGTAAGTGTGAGTGATTAAGTGCAAAAATTGAAAATAGAATACAGCGAAATGAGAGGCATAACTAACCGAGCGCAAGAGTGAGACAGGAAGAACTAACATAGTGACGAGGAGGAAGTGGACACCAACCAAAAGGAAAGGAAGGCGACAAAAACTTTGTGGAACACATCACCCAATCCATGCGCACCTATCCTTATCCCTTCCTACTCTGTTGCAGGTAAGAAGAAGAGGCCAAAAGAAGAAGAAACCAATCAAATTTATGTTCCTCTTGTCTATGTGTTGTCCACGTGTTAGTCAATGTATTGTTCTAATATTTGTAATATATTTATGTGTTATATGTTAATAAAGAAAATAATAGGTATTTACCCTCCCCAACCAAGTAAGTTCTATTAAGGGAACTTAGACCAGGAGAACATTCTGGACGCCTGGTCCAAAGTCCGTCCCGCAACATCTGATGTCTCTGACAGAAGGAACATAAGAGCTTCTTGGAACGCCGGAACTCCGGCAATCCAAGAATCTCTAGGGACACGCCTGCCCCAAGGCGAGAAGAACAAATATGTTGGTGGTGCACCCCCTTGGAAGTGCACAACTCGGCTTGTGCAAAGGATGCAAAGAGGCGGGGGTGGTAAGGTGGGACTCCAAAACTAAAAAAAAAAACAACTAAGTATCAGTACCTGTGTGTTGTCTGTGCTGGTGGTCTGGAGAGGGCGTAGTGCGCGAGTAAAATGGCGTTCACGTTGGAAGAACTTGCAGATATGTGCGAGCGAATGGAAAGAGTCGTGCAGCTGCAAGGTTGTATCGCACCAGGTATCCAGCCAGGCGCCATCCGAAGTACATCATGTTTCCGAGGTTGTTTCGGCCTTTACGGGAAGCTTGCGCCCAGTCAGTCATGACCGCGGCAGGCGACGAACAACCAGGACTCCCGAGCTTGAAGAAGAGGTTCTTGAGCGTGTGGCAGAACGCTCGTCGAGCAGCACTAGAGCATTAGCACAAGAAGGGGGGTTGAGCACACTACTGTGTGGAGAGTACACCGTGAACAACAACCACACCCCTATCATCCACAGAAAGTGCAAGACCTGCATCCTACAGACTTAGCAATCCGTGTGGTGTTTATGAAACGCTAGTGCAGCGCTGTTTACAAGACCCGCAGTTTCTTACCGCCATACTCTTCACAGATGAGGCCTGCTTCACGCGAGAGGGTGTATTCAATACCCGGAATAGTCATGTGTGGGCCGACGCAAGTCCGCATGGAACCATTGTACATGGACATGAACAGCGATTTGCTTTAAATGTCTGGACAGGCATCGTCGGTGACCAGCTGATAGGACCATATCTTTTACCGCCTCGCTTAACAGCACCAGTGTACTCAGTGTTCCTGCGCGAAACACTCTCTGCATTCGTAGAAGATGTACTTTTTAATGTTCGTGCACGTATGTGGTTTCAGCATGACGGTGCCCCAGCACACTTTAGCGAAGCTGCGCGTCATTGCCTTGACGATGCCTTCCCGTGTAGGTGGATCGGAAGGGGCCGTCCAATGGACATTTCCGTTTTCCCCATCCTTATATATTTTACAGTTTGTTTGTGTACATCGGATTAAATACCATATAATGTTTTTTAAATTTCAGCGCTACGGTTTTCCGTTACGTAGAAATACAGCGTGAAATGCTGAGAATTCAATCTCCTACGTCATACAACGAAAATCATCCTCTGATTGGTTTGACGTAATCAATCCGTTGTACTTCCGTAGCTATATGCTTCTCCCTATGTTACGTTCCTTATTCAGAAGTTTGAAGACAAAAAACAAAAACATAGAAAGAACATTTACTTCATCACTTAACGAAATAATTAATGTACAAATCTGCAGAACACACTTCAATAAGTTTAAACACCAAAACATGTTTTTAATAACAGAAATTGCTCGAAAAATAGACAGGGGGCAGTCTTAACTTGCAATGCTCTTCTTATCGCTCGTTCGCGCAACTGTTGATATCTTGTAAATTTAACTCAGTTTGTTAGTTCATGCAACTTTTATTTTTTTATACTTTCACCTAAGGCTGTTCGAATCCTATCAATGGCCGTGTTTTATTTTACTTCACGAAACGCAAGAGTAACTTCGTGAAAGTTTCAATTTACGTTTTTGTTTCTTACATGCTTTTATTATTATTTTATACAATGACATATTAAAACTATTCAATATAAAACGGCCTACAATTACGTTAAATTGTTAACAGATGACAGTAACGAGCACTATTAATTCATGTGCTTTTAAGTTCTTGAAAAATACTTCACTATCATTCATTAAAAAAGTATACGATTGTCGGATGTAAAAACCCACATTTTTTTACAGAAAAAAGAGGTAATTCTTTTTAAATACAAGAGTTCTAAAGAGCATTATTAGAAGATATCTTATGATTTAATCATGAAAATAAAAAAAGAGCTGATATAAATTAGTGTTGAAGCTACCAAACTATATCAATATCTTAAAAAGTATTAAAAGTAAAAATCAATTTTAAATGAATAAAATGAACTAAATGACGTGATAAGGCATACAGAAACGCTATTCACCACTTATACTATTTCTTTCGATCCATTTTTGTGATCTCTTTTTAACAATACTAACAAATAAAATACCATTTGTATGTCAATGACAAGCAGTCGGCAGACTGATTACGTCATAACATGGCTGCGCCCGATTAAGCGCAAGGCTGAGACTCTTTTGAAGCAAGTCTTTATAACTCTTGATAGATTCATCACAGACAGAAAA
>JAGDQP010012048.1:24846-51288 GCA_022664845.1 Lepisma saccharinum
TCCGTAGTCTGCTTTAATAGAAGAATTTTTTATTGCAATAAAGAAATACTACCGGAAATGTCCATTGCTTGGCCTTCACGCTCCCCTGATCTGGACCCTAGTGATTTCTTCCTGTGGGGTTATGTAAAAGCGTTCGTCTACGACACACCTGTCCAGAACGAAGACACCCTCCTTGCACCCATCCTCGCTGCCTGTAAGATGATTCGCACCAACACAGGCATCTTTGAGCGGATGTGCCAAAACCTATTACGGCGATGCCATGCCTGTATCGCAACCCAGTGACGCCATTTTATGCAGCTGCTGTGAATGTAAATACATTTGCTCATTGTTTTTTCGTCCTAACAGTATCATGTGTAGGCTTGTCTAGCATTAGTATGTGTTGTCATACATTACCACACCCACGGTACGATTGTTGTACCTGACCTTCTACCGCACTCCGTTGTCGTGTATGCCGTACGTATTTCGTGCTCCAAGGATCCTGCTTTCTAGGAGCGCTCTGTCACTTCGGTGATTTACGGGCTTTGCGATCCCACATTCTTCGACACCCCTGTCAACAGCCACACTCTATACAACGTTCGTGACTCCGGAAACGAGCCCCCACTTGTCTGCTGGCCTCTTGTCGCCCTGGCACTTTTCCCAACGCTCCGCTAGTAATACAGAACATTGCTGTGTTTTTTCGCATGCGCCGCCACTATTCCGCATCGATGTGTGTATGAATCGCATCTACAGGGCACATACTTCAATCGTTCCTTTGACCCGACCTTTCTCCGACACTTCGTTCTCTAGTTGTTGCTAGTGTGTCGTATTCCATCGCAGTTTCGGCGGGCTCTGGCTCGGGATTGCTGCATTGTCGAACTCGGGATCCGTCTCTCACATTGCTTACTCTGTCATTTGGCATCATCCCGGTACGTTTGACCCAATGTTTCCGCTCCCAACCAGTGCTGTCATATGCGCGCCCCCTTTTGCCGCCACTGCTCGGCATCGATGTGTGCAAGAATCGACTCTACAGGGCACATACTGCAATCGATTCTTTGACCTGACCTTTCTCTGACACTTCGTTCTATCGTTCTATACATTTTTGTTCTGCAAAACTAACGCTACTACAATCAAGACGGTTCTGCAGCTATGAACTGGTCTAGGCAAGTATATACCCGTGACATCTCAACCTGCTCTCTACAGCTTGTTGTTCCTGGGATTTATTTTCTGGACAAGTACAAACAGGCGGATGAACAGACTGAACTGGATTATAAGCCCTCTCTGTTTGCTATGTCATCAAGGAGACCAATACAAAAGATAAGAGCTATCCTTATGCTAATTTAAAGATGTACTCTATATACCTGAAATATTTTTTAAATAAAATGTATCATTATTAGAAAAAAAAGTTTCTAGGCGTCCTTCCTAGAGGACGCGGTGACGAGTTACGGCTCGAATTTTTAACTAGGTCATGCTAGAGATAGTCTCTGCAAAATGTATGCTGGTACTCAAATATGAACTATTTATTCTTCACAAATTTTATATTAACATAAAGCAATAGCAATGACTACCTCGGAAGAAGGTTTACTCTAATACAATGACAACCTAAGAAGTTCTATAATTAAGAAATGGCTATACCATATAAGGTTTTCCAAAAATTTATCTATACAGGCACCAATTCGTTTAAGTCTCTCAGTATCGTTCTCACATTTTAAAGTTTTTCCTGAGCGATATTTCTTTTAGATTACTGGGTAGTATAATATACTAAATACATATAAATGTCAAAACTTAAACACTAGAGAAATTACAAGTAAGAGCACGCCACCTACAGAGGATATTTTAACTTCGCACTATATGTTTAAAAAAAAGGGAGAATTTCGCTTCACAGAGGACCTAATGTGAAAGTCAGCGTGAAGAAAAGAATAGAACGAGACCGGTTTAGTCCATCAGCCAAGAACCAAATTTAGGCGTTTTGTCCTCACCTCAGTACACAAAAGACAACTTTGCAGGGAGTTAAAGTAGGACCTATGAAGGTAAAAAAAGGTTGTTGCCAACCCTAGTGGGGTAGGTTTTCCAAAATGGTGGACAAAATCTAAAATGGCAGCTGCACATCTAAAAATTTACAATTATCATTCTATCCACACATTTGGAGCGTTGCTACAGAAAACTTTACTCTCTTTTAACTTGAAGGTACATTGATAGAGAAGACATAGAAATAGGAACCTTATAATTCCACTTGGACCGTCCGTCTGCTCGTGTCCTGAAAGTAAATATCAGGAACCATAAAGTGTAGAGAAGTGCTTAAGGTGTAGTGGAAAAAGTGTTGGTAGACTAGATCAAAGCCGATTGAACCGCCTTGATTTGTGCAGTAGTTCAGTGCTGCCAACCCATTAAAATCAATGATTCAAAATGATTCAATAACGTTAGACGTAGGCGTATCTGCCCCAAACTTGGTATAAACATTATTCCACACAAAAGGGAAATAATGTGCTTTTCTGCGTTCCAAAACACCCTACTTCCCAGTGTTGCCAACCTAATTTTCTGTAAAATTGATTTTTCTTCTTTTAAAAAAGTTATTCTTTTGTATTTAGATGTTGCAACACCAAAACTGGCTAATTACTATTCGACATAATAAAATAAACTATGTGTGTTCCCGTCGCTGTCAATGTAGCCAACTTTATATCTCATGAACCCCAACGAGTAGATATGTAGTTGTGGCGTCATTAGAGAGGTCTTGAATCAACTACCTCAGAGCCGCCGTAACCATCATGATTAAACTTCGCAGTTGTGAGTATTGCCAACTCTTTTTATAAAAATGAATATTTTGTGAATTGGCTAATTACAATCTAGGAACCGAAACCTTCGTAACTGTTCGTAACTGATAATACATTATTGTAGAAACAGTAGGTGCATTATAATTGACTTTTGGAACGAAGAAATACAGGAATCGTGAAATGAAAAATGTGTCCAATTGGTTTGGAGTAAATAAACTTAAAACTTCTTAGATGTAATTTTTCAGTGTCAGAAACAGAGAAGCTGTTAAATATGCATTTGGAAATAGGAACTAGCTATGCACAAGCTGCTAGGGGTAATAAACACTGACTTTAGACTTGGAATTGTGAGAAATTACAAATAAGTGTTAATAAGAATATCCGAATATCCGTATTCAGAAGATTAGTCATAACGTTATTAAATCTCCACTAGAGTCACGACTGGCGCTGCGAACGTGGCGCCACTTGAAAGTTGTGCGATAGTATTTTTTTAATGGTCAAATAACCCGTATTGTGAGCTGTTATGCTTCGCTCTTGGCACTGTTTGTTATAGTTCTTTGTATTTGGGAAGAAAATGCCGGTCTCCTGTGCAGCTTATAGCTCTACTGAGAGATTTGAGAAAGGAAGTGATGTATCGTTTCACGAATAAATGATCATTTAATATTTTTCCTTGCAAAATTTTTAATTATGTAAGACGCTGTTTTGTTCAGTTTATGTCTGTGATGATCTACATTGAAGAGAGGGAAACCTCTCTCTTCTTACTTTCGAGGGAAACTTACAAATACGCCACTGCGTGGAAAGAACTAAGACAGGAAAGAATGCATGAACTAGTAAGAACATTCCTAAGAATCCACGGACTGAACAAATAGTAGCGGCACGAGTCATCGATACTCAGAGTACAAGAGAATACAAGAAGATCCGACTACGGACCTGAGAGACTAAGACGTTTACAACAGTTACAATGGACTGTTTGTAAGCCTCCAATAACAAGGGTCCCTTTTCGTCGTCAGTTGGCCCCACTTTCATCTGCCAGAACCGAGCCAGGTCCTGGCCCACATGCCTAAAAGCCATTTCAGAAGGACTGAGATGTTCGTTACATTAGCCAGTGTATCAGCTAGTCACTACTAACTCTGAAGTCAACATCTCATCTCCGTTACAGGAAGGTTGAGGGCTGTAGTCACGCTGGCGTCCACGATCCTGGATTCTAATCACGATAGTGTCAACGATTCTGGGTTCTAATCACTCTGTTGTCCACAACATACCAACAACTGGGTAAGTGAGATCTACATTCGTTTCTTTGGCTAGATTTATGTGATGGAAGGTTCCGGTTGGCCGGCCGTCCTTGGTTAGACGCTTCCCCAGTTGCACACACACGTTCAAAATACGTGGTTTTAAACGTTAGTAACGAAACGTTATGTTAATGTACCGAAATGTCCGCCTGTTCAACGGTTTATTAGACGTTGAATAATGGTTGAGAAGAAACGATGGAAAAACGGGTTTAGTTGAATAAAACAGATCATATACACATTTAGTTTCATTTTATCCGTTGCTTTTATCGCAATATACGGTGTTAAGTTTCCTACAGTAAATAAACCGAGCGGTTACTGTGAGGTTCGAATACAGGAACGTTCTGCACTTCTCGTTGCTAGCTCGACACGTTGACCACTTTTCCAAGAAACCACCTGGAGAAGCTACTACTTTTACTGTATCGTTGAAATTAAATGTTCGTTGAAATATAGTTTAAAATTCAACATGTTTACAACATGCAAATAAAAACATGAAAAATATCGTTATTTTCATGGTATTTGCTTTTAATTATAATGTTTAAGCAATCAACTTAGAATTTCAAATGTGAAACGAAATCGAAAACATAGTATGAATGATAGTTGAAAGAAAGTACGTCTCATTAACGTCGTATGAACGAAATTCTTACTTCGTTGAAATATAGTTTAAAATTCAATCTCTTTTCAACGTTCACATGAACATCAAAATTAGTTTGTGTCATTCAATTAGTTTTTAGTTATATTTTTTTGACATAGCCTTAGTAAGAAATGCATTAAACCAGATCTATTCTACCATAGTTGAAAATAACATTGAATACATGTTGTATTAACGTCTTATCAACACAATGACGTCTTTGTTGAAATTTGATTTAAAAGTAAACGTACTTGTTTCAACCAATAACAGTTTATCAACGAAATGAACCAAAAGTCAACGTTGAAACCATGTATTTTGGCTACTGTGGTTTGTATCTATGGGTCAATAAATAGTACCTCCTTTGACAACGTGTATATCATTCTTAATTCTTATCTTACTAGATCCCTACCTCTGGTTGTGTTCCAGCCCCCGGAGCACCGTCCCTACATTAGCGTGCTCTTAATAATGTCTCCTCAGTCGCACCAGGCGTTTGGTGGAATGGTACTCTAGTGGTACTCTAGAATTGAAGGACGAAAGTCCAAAACCATCAATATACATATCATACTCAGCAGTTTTCTATCCACTGCTGGAAGAAGGCCCTTTTCTTTCGACATATCTTATTCTGCTGCTATTCTCATCCATGTAGCTCCTGAAAAAACTTTTATTTCATTTATCCCATCTTGCATTTGAACATCGACTCGATCGATTCTTTTCTCTGGGAGTCCAATATTGTACATTTGCTGTTCATCTTTCATCAGTTCATCTAGCTATGTGACCGGCCTATCTCCAATTCATCTTTATCGCAGTCTTTGCTATATCTTCTACGTTTGCATCTGCGCGAACTAATTCATTTGTCTTCTTATCCTTCGTAGTTATTCCTAGCATGCATCTTTCCATTGCTGTTGGGAATATACACAAAATAGAAATTAGGGAGAGTCAGAGAAGGATATGTGAATGTTATAGATTAATAGTCAGTGCAGAGTTAGGGTGTTCCGAATACCAAATTTTGAATCAAACTTCCTAAATATCACATTCCGGAATACACAATTGACTTCCAGAATTGACTTCAGACTGTCGAACACCCCTACCATCGAGGGTGCACGTATGCTCTGTTTCGGCGCTATAGGCTGTCGAATGCGTGGGAAAATGACCTTTAGAGCATTATATTTCCAATGTCATTAACAGTAGAACTGAGGTGGCGTGGTACCCGTCAATTAGCTTGTGTATCTACAGATGATGAAGAAGATGTAGAGAATCTTCCGTGAGAGAAAGTAGGAAATATATACTCTTTTTACACTATATCCGTTTGTGGAGAGAGAGAGAGAGAGAGAGAGAGATATAGAGAGAAATATAATTGCTTAATTATACCAGTCTTGACTGTGTCGCCTTTTCAAAACTAAGAACTTGGAGTACTGTCATTAGTACACAAGAAAAACTTAGGTATAATAAAGTTCTGAACTATTTCGTTCTGCTTTAACCAACTTTTACGTATGGATTTTATCAAGTTCATATTATCAAATAAAATAAAAAAATATCTTCATCCAGGTCATATAGGTTTTTAAAGCTG
This sequence comes from Lepisma saccharinum, assembly GCA_022664845.1. Lineage (NCBI taxonomy): Eukaryota > Metazoa > Arthropoda > Insecta > Zygentoma > Lepismatidae > Lepisma > Lepisma saccharinum. Next base: position 31,075 of record JAGDQP010012048.1, read on the forward strand.
GAACTTAATGATAGTTTTCGAAACATAAACTTATTTATGTTGACTTTATTATTGATAGATATGAATGCAATGACGTGATACCCACGGTTGGCATTTTGTTCAAGGAAATGTTCAACTACATCCTTGTTATTTGACAACAAAGTCATCATGAGTGCTTGCATTGTTGTTGCTTTTTCCATTTTGTTAGTAAGTCCCTAAATATTACCGCCTTTATAAGTTACGCTATGCTTTTCTATGTTTCGTCCAAAAACTAATTTACGTATTTTGCATGTTCTCGGAGCGAGCTAACTTTCTCACTTATGAGAGTCTCACAAAGTTTCTAATCTTTCAGATTCAAAGTTCAATAACTTAGAAAGTTGTCTCACGTAATCATGATGAGGGAGTGATAGGACAACGGAATTTCTTATACGCATATATACTGCTGCATTATGAAAATTAAATAGAGTAGACCCAAACTAATATGTCAGGTGTGTACGACAGAACCTTTCAAAAAAATAAATATTAAAAAAAATAAAATATTATGTTATTGATAGTTCTCGTACGTATCTTTGGAATGCTGTTTTAATAACAGATTCTGAAATTTACCCTCAACAGTGAGTGTTTCTATGTTGGACTCCAAACCTTTTAAAGACTAATTATGCGTTACAAAACAACCTATTAAGAACCAAGCACTTTTCTAGAAACAAACCAAATATGTTACTTGAAACAATTGTATCATTATGACTCACTAATTCTAAAGAAATAAATACAAAGGCGTAAATATAAGTACACAACTCTCCGTGAACTGCCACTGCTATAAAAGGTGACAGAGTGACATACCTTTTTCTTTTAGTGAAAGTGGCAATACGTCACGCGAGGGTTTATGGCTTTACGTCGAGGCTTACTAGAGTATCTCGGGGACCTCGGCTTAATTCAGTATTTGGTTATTATAATATGTTGTTACTTTTATTTTCGCCACTTATAGTTGTAAAGGTTATGGATAAAATTTAATTTACCGGTGTATCCCTGTGAGATGATGATTTGCTTCATGCAATAAGAACCTTTCATCTATGTAAAATACAAAAGAAAATATCGAAAAGGTTCTTATAAAACTTTCTTCTTTACTTAAACTTTGAACGTTATATTATCAAACAAGAATACAATTCGCTAACGCCACAAATATGAGTAATTAGAAATAGGCGCAAGAGTTACAGTAATAATAACACAAAGTACTAAAATACACAAATGCAAAGTATCGAAACCAGTCGCCATCTAGTGGACTGAAATGTAAAATTATCTTTTTCTCTATAGAGAGAGCAAGATGAGATAGTCATTTATACATATACTTTGACAGGTAAACTATCTCATAGCTTCCCGTAGACTTGGACAGGAGCAAAAACAATCACTTTTATTTGTAATTTTCCTTTCATTTTTTTCGAATTCATATAAGTGGTAATTAGAATTTACCGAACTAAAAAATTAACATTAAACTTGCGTAAAATAATGGAACGGGAGGGGTGAAGAAAGAAAGAAAGAGAGAGAGAGAGAGAGAGAACACAAAATAAAGATAAGAGTATTTTTGTTTCTTTTAAAAATGACAATTACTTTGAATCCCAATCTATAAGTGAATTAATACGGAAATTAGCTTCAAAATGTTGGTAGAAACGAAGAAAATACCAATAAGAGCAAAACGAAAGGTTAAACCATAGTAATTAAATAACGATGACACGTGATTTCAATTTTTGACGTCATTATATACGAGCCGTATACAAGTGTTTGGAAGTAAAACTGCTTATATACAATGAATATTTGGAAGGCTTTGGAGTTGAAACTGTGCCGAAGTTGGTAATGATGATCATAGATAGCGCATCTGTAAGCTATAATTACACATTGATACTATTCTACTGTATTTATTGCATTTCTAAGATTATGAAGTATCCTTTATCTCATATAATAGTATTTTTTGAGTTTATACAGCCATGCTTTCACTAAGAAGTTTTTTTCGTAGTTTCTAGCTGATCCTATTCTCTCCCTTCTATACAATTTATTATTTTTTTTAATTTCTGATAGTTTGTATGTTTCTTAACAGCATAGTTGCTAAACGGAAACAGGTAGAACAAAACTGGGTTCAGAGTTGGGGTCAGAGGAGACCTTGATTTAAACATTCTGTTTACGCTACAGCAATCTCTTACAGTATTTTTGCACTATATTCTGTCTTCAATACAACCTAGGTCTCTCGAATGGCAAGCAGAGAGAAACTGATTTCAGATCAAAAATCAACGGAGTCACAACATTCATGTATATTATATACACTTTTCTGGAATCATACATTTTTCCACTCAGAAATTTTATACTTTCTTCCCATTTTGTCACTGTTTCATTGTTTTGTTTTTCGAATACCCTTACACATACTATTACCTCTTCTTTCCGGAATTTTGTATGATATGCTCCTTTATTACGTTGTCATCAGTTCCGCCTTACTTTTTAACAATATAAAGTACCTTGTAATTGTTTCCATTATCGAATTAATAAATCTCCTTGTTTCTTGTTCTAGAAAACCTTACAGAACTACCTTCTTGTCGTAACTTCAGTATATTTACAATATCGTTGTTATAAATTTCACAGTATGTGTATGTCTATATCGAGGTAATGAACTTTGTTTAAGTGCCAAAATGCGTTCTATAGTGAATGCTTTCTTATTTTCTATGCGAGGGTACGTTATTAAAATTAGATTTCTTACTTTCTATACGCGAGTACACTTTTAAAACTTAATTTCAGGATTACTTTTTTTATAAAATGAGAAATTAATCCTGAAGTATTAAGTGTGCAAAAAGTTTACAATAATCAATATTCACCCACACCTGCATAAAAATTAGCTTTACACGTCTTTCACGTTTTTTTTAATTCTAAAATTATATTAATTTTGTACTCAAGAATTGCAAAGTTATGTGTGTAAGTAAGATCAAAGAAATGTGGTGAATATTAAATTCTTTTATGTGCTGGGAAACATTAACGACTATGGTTCACTTAATATTTCATAATTACTTACTTATTTCTCATACACACTTCGTTAAAAAAATCTATTGAGAAACTCCGTTTCACCGAATATTTTTTTACAATGTATTTTTTAAAACATAGCGAGGAAAATGACAAGTTTAGTCTTATTCGTAGATTACGTGAATAAACATCAAGTTACCTCCCTCACGACCTTGGTTCTATCCCTCGTGCTGCAAACTTTTAGAGTAAAAGAAGATAAATTCATTTCTCGCAAATCAACAATATATGAACAAACACACCAAATTAACTGTGATGTTTCACATGTAAATTCTGTAAGCACGAACGTTACATTGCAGTGATGTCCGTCAATGGGGAGAGAAAGCATAAAAACTACTTTTAATAAGTGTTTTCAGAAGTGCGTTGATTTGTTACGAGCGCTTTCATTGGATGTATACGAAATAGTACATTGCTAATTGAACAATTGATACTTATTCGAACGGATTTTAGCTATAAATAATGTATGCATGTATAAACAAGCTAAGTAATGGTTTTATTGTTGATAAAACCAAAGTGCCCCCGTATAAATTCAAATTATCTTATAACGTATTCAAAGGAAAGGGTTAAAGTCTTAGGGACAAATGGGGTCTAAGCGAATGTCGGGGCCTACCAGTTTCAGAGTTAAAGTCATTGATTTTCCCACCAGTGTCCATGACTATTCCAACGGTGTATGGTTTATCTCTGTCGAACTTATATTAACTGAAATCTCGTAGCGGCACAAATAGAGAGTACTAAGCGATTGAAAAGGATCTGCCAGAATTGAATGGAGTCACATTCATAGCTTCTCTCACCTTTTCAACAAATGACGAATCCAAAGGTGTAGATCATATCTGTCAGACTTACAGTTACAAATATATATTAAGGTCACAAATGGAGAATAGTAAGCAATTCAAAACGACCTGCCAGTTTTAAAGTTAACTGACAAGTTTTTGAACGGTTTCAGATGGCGAATCCAACGGTGTATCATTCATCTTTGTGTAACTTGTAATTACTGAGATATAGGGGGAGACAAAGAAACTTACAGATGGAGAATACTAAGTTAATGAAAATATCCTGTCAGTTTTGGAGTTTATGTGACAGTTTATTCCATAATTTGGAGGCCATTGCGAATCCAACGGTGCATGGCTCATCTCCATTGAACTTGTAGTTGCTGAGACTTAAGAAAGGTACAAATAGAGAATACTAAACGATTCGAAAGGGCCTTGTAAGACTACCAAACCTATCATTCTGAGAATTAAAAATAATTCAGATTTGCAAAACTGAAATAAAATTTAAATTTTCAGAATGAAGCGCAAGTAGTCCCCTATTTAATTTGGGTCAGAAAGCATCTGCATCCAGATTGACAAAGCAATTCCAGAACAGAAAAAATTCAAACAGTAAGATCTTTTAACACAATGAAAATCAAATCACTTTAATATATTTATTTTTCAAAAATATACAATTTCCAAAATTAATTGGACTCTATTCGGCAATCGAAACACTTACGAAAATAAATTGAATGTTTATAATCCGTCAATGCATCAAGGTTTGACTAAACAAATCGCTGAACATTTACAACTAACCAGATTTGAAATTAACAATAAACAAATGAAGTTATTGTAGCTTCCAAAACAATTACTTTCACAATTAACTTTAATTAACTGAACAATTAAATAGCAGCAAATAATTAATTTTATTTTTTTTTTTACTTTGGGTCTTTTTTAATTTTATTTATGAGAGATAAGAACAAATCCAGATGAAACGTATTCCAAGAACAAAGTTAGAACAGAAATAAATTCTCGAATCAAGATCTAGTAACTCACAATTCAACTCGTCTCTAATGCGATGAACTGTAGTTCCGAAAGTTCAGAATCACTTTACAAGAACTCAAACTCCAGACATTCAGACCACTAAGTACAGAATACTTGTGCTTACCTTTTTGAATAAGGAAAGACAGTAAATAGAATTAAAGCAAAATCCACCCGCTGTGGCCTTCTTGTCTCACAGACAAAATCCTCCTTCTCAAGTGAAAACGACTTCCAACATTTGGATACAATCGACTAGCTTCCAAGATTCTGAAAATGAAAACGACTCTCCAAATTTCCGTTTTACTGATCTCAAGTTTAAACCAAAATCATTTAAGAGTGATGTCACAATCGTAAACACCTCTACTTATGGTTGACTTCGAACACCTGAACCAAAACTTTCAAAATCGTTACACGTCATGACCTCCTTTAAAAACCACAGTCTCTAACATGGACATAATCACATACAGTCGTCTCAAAGAAACACCCACTCACTCCTCCGTATCTTAGCAATCATTTAAACGAATCCAAATCACTCCGTGTCAGAAACAATGCCAAGTTCCCAAACAGTACAAAAAAAAGAGCTGTTTCAGCATATGGAAGTTTTGATATATAAAATTGGTCAAGTTCTTTCCCAAGTAGTTCTCATATCGATTTAGCAACGTTTTATGGAACAAATGAAATTTTCTTATACTGCTTACATGACTGGGATTCTTTCAAGAGCTTGGCCAACTGGTCTGGAATTTAATATAACAGTACTCTGTTTAAGTAGATGCCCGTAGAATTACTAGAGAGTTGGCCAAGCTCTTGAAAGAATCCCAGTCATGTAAGCAGTATAAGAAAATTTCATTTGTTCCACAAAACTTAGCTAAATCGATATGAGAACTACTTGGGAAAGAACTTGACCAATTTTATATATCAAAACTTCCATATGCTGAAACAGCTCTCTCGTTTGTACTGTTTGGGAACTTGGCATTGTTTCTGACACGGAGTAATTTGGATTCGTTTAAATGATTGCTAAGATACGGAGGAGTGAGTGGGTGTTTCTTTGAGACGACTGTATGTGATCATGTCCATATTAGGGACTGTGCTTCGTTTGTGATTTTTAAAGGAGGTTATGACTCCGATGGTGCTCAGTGCGGTAAGGATGTTACTTTGCAAAAGTGTATAATTATTACTGGGGTCAAGGTGAGGGGAAATATTACAGGATGGTGATACTAAGGTATTTCAGGTAATAATTGTGTGAAAATGTTAATTAAGTACTTTCCGAAAATATCGGCTTTGTCTTGATAGCTGTGTAACGATTGAACAAGTTCTATGAGAGGGGAAAGGTGTAAACTATATTGTACAAGAACATTTATTTCTCTGAGGCTGATATATCTAATTTAACAAACTTTTTATATAAAATAGAAAATAACAAAAAATAATTTGAAACAACAATAACATGATAAGAAACACAACAGATTATCATTACTAAAAAATAAGAATTGCACCAGATAAGCTCAATCTATTCGTTTGATCTGACGTCACACAAATATTGTCTAAATTCATTATTCCTTCTAACACGCAAAACGTCACTACCAAATAACAATAAATCAAAGAACTGTAGTGAAAGTCTTGTTGGGGCATGCTTGTACAAAGCATTTCAACAATATTTACCTGTATTGAATCATTTCCAATATTTAGCTAGATGGCTAGTTTGATCAAGTTTATTGCATATTTTATTCACTGTCCGAGTTTGTAGACTTTAATACAGTTGTGTACTGTGCATTGGAACTGACGCTCGAAGCGAAGAGATTCAGTCTTACCAGTGCGTTTCTAGTTTTGGTAGTTTTGACAGATCGGGTGATTAATCGAAAATTGTGGTGGAAGTTTGGACTGATGTGGTGAGATTTTGCTAGTTGGAATATATTTTTGGAATACGGCTTCAATGGTGGAGCAAATTTGGTCTGGAGGTCATATACAGGTCACTTTAACTGTCAAGAGGTGTTATGTTTTCCAGTTTTTGGTAAATATAATTACAATATTCTGTCCAATTTGACTTGTCAAAACGTAGGGTGATACGTATGGATGGTGTTGATGGTTGCTGTTTGTGTTATGCTACTAGGTGTGAGTTTAATGGATGCGTGATCATTTCCAATAAGATCAAAAACTTTCCGCTGGCAGTGCTGGATGAGATTGGTTCAGAAAATAAGTACTTCAGGTGTTGCATTGGAGGTATAAGTTTTGGGATCTGAAGAATGGTATCTGTTGTATGTGTTATAATGTAGTGTTGAAATTGATCTTTTTCTGATTTGGAATGACTATGTATATTCATGTCTGACATTATCAGATAATATCGGAATTTGTCGAAGAATATTTTGGAAAAGGAATGTGGTATGGTGTTGCTGGTCCTATGTAGTGCTAGAGTGGCATATGCTCTTATAATCAAGTATTTGCATCATATGATGTTGTAAATATTGAATTTGGGTGTGGTGTAAGTGATGTACAATGGTGGGATCGAATCCAATTTTTACTACGCCATTTGTTCGTAATGGCGTGGTAGGGTATCATGGTGGTAGGGTAGTATCTTGTCTAAAGAGCGTATAGCGTGAGATTTTACAGGATTATTTAAGTGTTACTACTGCTTCCCTGAGTGTGAATGCGTGTTTTTTTTCCCTCAAGTGGTATTAGTTCAAATATTGATTTATGTTTAATTAATGATCTAATGTTCAGAAATAAAACACTTAAGGCCATAATGATGATGAACGTGGTTGAGAGTTTGTTGAAGAAAAGTGTAAACTTCTGTTTCGTGTACAGCGCTATGAAAGTGTTCATATTGGTCCTGACTATAAGTGTTGAAGCTGACTTTAAGCTCGTGCTTTATATTATATTGATTGAAAAATATGATGTCCTATCTATATTTTAAATACCAAAGTTGTAAAAGAGAGTACTTGTTCAATGGAAAATGGTTGTTCAATATAAGTTACTGGTGTGTTTGCCTGAGTTGTTGCTTCGTGCGTTCTAATAGGTTTCTATTCTAGAGTCTTGTTACATATGATGTTTCTTTAGGTCATTCCCTCAGTGCAAGAACGATAAAGATATTTTCTGAGTACTGCGAGAAAGTACGGTATTTGTACATTATTCCTAGTGGTTTCATCTTTTAAGATAGGAAAAAATCTATTGAAAATAATTTTCACCTGCTCTTCCTGGGAAAATATATTACGAATCCACATCTATCAACTCGTTCCTTGAAGCTATGGGAAGGTAATGAATTAACTGATGATGGTTTAGTCTTTTATGTAGAAATTCTAAATAGTAGTGAGGCTCTTGTTCTGTACTCCTATATGTTTTTAAACTGATACTAAAATTGAAACTGCAGAGTCACATTGGATCAACAATATATGTCAGACGACCCTGTAAAAACAATGATCATACCCTCTTTTTCTATATGCGTTGTGTTCCTATCTCTGTTCTTTCACCATATATAAGAGAGGTTTTGAAAATGAGCAACAAAGGATATTAGTGTAGTTGAGCATTTCTTTCTGGTGAAAATGTAGGAACAGATAAGAAGTCTGTCATCAATGAAGTCCAAGGTATCAATTTTTATTCTGGTCTGTGTCTTTATTTAGGATAAGTTATAAACCTGGTTTTCGGAAGAACTATATAATTTGCTAACAATAATAAATTAGTGCGAATAAATACATATCCTAAGTTTCTCAAATACTTCAAAGTAATCTTAAGTAAAATGTACTGTGGCATTTCAATATTAAATTTATAATATTGACATGGTTATTTATTTAATATAAAAAACTAATCCCCCATAATAAAGTTGAATACCACTCTAAATATAGGCAGGAGATTTTTAATTGCTGTATACGTGCAAATAGTCCATCAAAATAAATATTAAAACACATTATATCTTTTGTGTGCACTTTCGTCCTGACTATGAGGCGTTGAAGCTGACATTAAGAACTTGCTTTACATTATATTGGCTGAAAAATATGATGTCCTTGAATGGATTTATATTTTAAATTCCAAAGTAGTAAAAGCGAGTACTTGTGCAATGAAAATTAGTTGTTCGATAGAAGTTACTGGTGTGTTTGCTTAAGTTGTTGCTTCGTGCGTTCTAATGGGTACTGTTACTTGACTGCTCCGTATAAAAAAAAAGTCTGTTTGAGGATGTCTAGATCGAAACAGAAAACAACAACAAGCAAATGGCGGTGGGAAGAAATTGATCAAGAATTAAGTTGCCTTTTCTATTTAGAATTAGTAGTCAGAAACCAAAAGGAAACAAGAATCTAGGCTTTGTACAGAATCTAAGAAAGCGAAAAGATGTGAAAGAAAGCAAAGGCAGAAAAAATACGTTCCAAAAAATCAAGAAAATAAATAAATATAAACTGAGATAGAAACAGCTAGAAACGGGCCAGCAGAAATAAAGAGATAAGGAAAACAGTGATTCAGGACTTAAAGATTAAATTGGTATGCTTATAATTTTAGTTTAGTGAGACCTTTTATCTGTTACAGTTACCAACCATCCATTGAATTGGTGTTTTTCACCATTATGAAACGTTCATCATATATTTTATCAGTTACATGCAACATTTCTGCGCTAGCACATGTTTATTACAGTTGCTTAATACCCATAAATCCCTTATTTATGGTGAGAAGGTGTTAACCGTACTCCAAATGGCTGAATCGTAGCTCTTGCTACTTTCTAATCAAGGATTTCGTGTCGAGTACCCGGTAAGGACATAAGCAGTTCGAAACCTACTTTAAACTAAAGGTTCCATTGTTAGAACTTTTTGTCTTCATCCCACGGAACACAATGGCAAACCTCAATTGGCTTATCTTAACCAAAGGCCCATATTAAAGATTAGCACTTTCTGGAAGATAAGTATTTAATACATACTTTCATCATATCAACACGCACACCAATATGTTAAGAGACGGAAGTCGACGTTAATTAGTGATGGTTCTAATAAAGTAATTAAAATAAGTTCTCAGTTACAGCTCTTAAGTTTTACAGTATTTTCTGGAGTGTGTGTAAACAGAAGTCTTCTTCAGCTACATTTTCGTAATTAAAGAATTATTATATGCGTGACGAAGTTCGTTACAACTAAAAGTTCAGAGTGCGAAAGCACACGCTCTGTAATTAGTTATACTTACTCACAGAAATGAAAAATATAATCTTTTTTTCTCTCTCTATCCCCGTCCCACTCGCAGGTTTATGTATAATTGATTTATTTAAAGAAACCATTTCATATTTTAATAAATTTTCTTAATATCACGCTTACGTTATCTGAAAGAAAATAATGGTCTAACTCTTGCAATCTTCTTTTCTCAACTATTATATTCGTAGTTTGACAAGAATGTTTCGAGAAATGTGACAACATGCGAATGTTGTAAAGTAAAGACAGTGGCGTCGTGTTGAATGATATTGTTCGTTGATAGAACGCTAGCTTAGAATTATTCGGAAGGTCTTGTGAACGATCCCAGCATATAGTGAATCAGAATGTCGAAAATGTGGCCACAAATCAAAATATCGATCAATGTGGACAAGAATCAGTATATAAGTGTTATTGCCCGTGTAAATTACAAATTTGACACAAACACATCAAACTGCGGATCCAATATGGCGGACCAAATCCTAAAAATATGATTAACTGAATATTATATTAGTGATTTTGACCGTCCTAATTACGTATCAAAATTGAAAGATTCAAAATAACTTTATTACCAAAAAAAAAAAAAACAACAACACAAAAACAAATAAAGATTATAAATAGGATTGTAAAGAAACTAAAACAGATTTATAAGAAAGTTCTAATCTTGTAATTCCTCTATTTCTTCTACTCCCCCTTCTTTATGGACAGATGCTTTTTCACTCTCAACCGCATATGAAAAATTGTCGAAATCTCCACCCGAATCTCCATTCAAATGATTCTCATCATCGCTATCTTTGTCTGTATCGTCATCCGAATCGTGGTTTGGAATCTCTTCAGCTTCTGATATTATACATTACAAATGCGTCTATTTGGGACGGGCATAAGCAATAATGCTGTTACCGCCCATAAAATTAATTTTATCTTATTTTACATACGTCTACATACAGATTCTCATATTTGAATCTTATACTTCCGTTAATTCACACACTGCTTATTTATTCATTTATTTTATTATTTGTATGTGAGAAAATGTATTAAAAAACGTTTGCGTTGCGTATTTATAATGTTTTCATTTTACTGCAAAAACTAATTTTTATTACATTTACAAGTATTTATTAAAAATGTACTAACCATTAAGACGACACAAACAATACCGTGAAAATATCAGTTTCGATCGTTAAGCTGGAATAGAACAAACATGTGATCAGAAGAAGATAGGACAGTATATTTCGGCATCACCTGTTTTTGTTTTTTTCTGTTATACGTCGAACCCTCGAAGAGGGAGAGCATTATCTACCTCTCATGCAAGTACCCCGAAGTTGATTTCAGGGGCTATCCGAGGTCTGCCTGAGTGTAAAATTTGCGTCAAATACCTAAAATTCTGCCAAATATTGTACGAAATTCAGAAAAATTCTGAATTTTTGGGAGGGTTACCGGAACCCATTTGAATACGTCCCTTCTTTCTGTCCTTTGTATTGTTCTGTACTATGATATAGATATCGTTTAGGCATTATTTGTATGAATTTGGACCAAATTTGATACTTTTCAATCAACTTTCACAAAATGATTAAATAACGAAATATTGCAACCGACACTTCAGATGTGGGTCGTTACCGGAGTAGCTAGTGGTAGCTAGATGTTAAGTCTGATTCGAGAAGAAAATACTATGTACGTTATCAAACAATTCGAAACATAGCGGAATGCCGTGGGATACGTAACTTATATCTCACTTTTCAGTATATTTTATGATAACTTTATTCATTTTTCGGTATGAACTTTGATTGAAAGTAGGAATTCTTGGTATATGAATAAAGCCTTCAATTAATAGTTTTAATTAAGTACACACCTAAAACAGCCTCCATTTAAAACGTTTTAAATTAACTTATACCGCACAAAGATATTACACGGCAACGACGCACTACGTCTTTTGCCCGACTAGTCTGCTTAGTCGCTCACACATGAGTGCTACGCTTGTCCTTCAATACTATCATCGTAAGAAATGATAGATCGTCTCTATGAGCGGAATTTAATAGTACCAATGTGACTGTAGCAAACCTACTAGTTCAAAATTCCTAACTAGAAACATTTTTTTTTTCGTGTTTGGCCACGCTCTTGACATTTTTACTCACTGTGCAGCGGCCACCTTTTTGAATGAGGTTTTTCTAGGACTTTTCGTCAGTGACACGAATCATATTCCCAGAAGATTCCTACTAACTAGGTCCTGATCGATTACTTTCCCAACATCCTCTTCCTCACCCAATCTCGGCCAGGGACTAAGATGCCGAAAGGCCATAAACATAAAAAAAAACCTCCTCAACCGATTGAAAGAAGAGGTGACGAATATTTAAATTCTCTTCATCCAGGCCACGTAAAATGAAACTTCTGAGATCTTTACGAACATACCAATTAAGCCTTAGTTGATAATATTATTTGACATATTATCAGATCTAGACAAGTTCGGAGGTTTGAGATTTCCAAACTTCACAGGAATTTGTCAGGAAAAGCTTGAGTGAGATATTGAAAGCAATGTACGTCACAAAATTCCACAATAGCTAAGTGGACAGCAGAACTTGGTTGCGAGAGAACCTCCCATGAATATGAATCACATGGACATAAATCACAGGGGAGACAATTCTCAACGTGCAATTGAGGACGATGTCACATAGAAGATTAAACATGAGTACTATAACATAGTATTTCGGTATTTCATTTTGTAGCATAGAAATTGTTTTAATAAATAATTAATGATGGAAAATATCCGTGCTTAATGGTTGCTAAGAATTATAACCCGAGAGTAGAAAGCAAACCGTGTGATGATTTCCGTGTAACTCTTGAGAATATTTAATCTGCGTCAATAACTGCTTTTGGAGATGTTGCTATGGATATGTTCCTGAGATTTTCAATATAAACAAACCAAAGTGATCTCAAATATGGCTCTTCTTTTGTTTTATATACGTTTGTAGGTCAGCACCGTCTTTTAAAGTTATGACCAGCGTTCTAGGATATGACCATTGCTTATAACGTGGAGAAACTTTGAGGGAAACCACAATTTACGAATTAAGTGTGCGAGAACGACGAACGAAATTGTGAAAAGGACTGCTGTATCCACCACCCTCTGTCTTACACACCTGGTTTTGCAATGGTTGTATTGCTGCATTGTTGGGTTTCTTCCTCACCCATTGCACTTGCAAGATTGAGCCCAAAGTAGCAATTTTGTTGTTAAAAATTTAAGGAAAAACTCTGTCGTAAGATATATTGATCTGATGGTGATTTTACGCATGATATGGAGGAGTACTTTTCAAATCGTGAAGAAAAGTTTTCTTATGGAAAATATGGACATTAGAAAACACACTTTACCATCGGATGCGATTACTAAAAGCAAAAAAAAATCTTCGATTCAGCTGATAGTTTTTATTATTCGCTAACATTCCACAGTCTAAAAGCATTTTGATTGCTTCCATAAATACCGTACAGTGGAGATATGTTTGAAAGATTTTTTGTGGTGTTTACAGTAACCGTCAAGTAAACCAAATTTACACAGTTTATATGGTTTGGAGTGGGAATCATAGAAAGCTTTATCCTATTTAAAGCTAAAATTAGCACATTAATCTGATGGTAACACAAAACTTTTTCAGAAGGTCACAGATCGAAATTGCGTTCCTCTGAGTATGCTTTGCCACAGTGAACGATAACTATATTTGGTTGTGATTTTCCATGTGTTGGAGGTTTTGGTAAAACTAGAATTTGTATAAAAAGATTGTATAAAGTCAGAATTTTTATAAATGGACGATTGCATAAAATTTGAAACAAAATTGTCTAGGTTTGGACGTGCTATTATGCACAACATGACATAATCAATTTCAGTACAAGTTTTATGCTAGGGTTGATCGAAAAAAAACAACTTTTACAATTCACTATGTGGATGGTGTAGATTTTTAGCCAAGCTACTTCAGAATTACATACAAAAAAATTCAGCTCGATTGGTCGACATCTCAAGCCGCCGCCAGACACCTGCAATTGTGAAATTGTCCTAAAAATTCCATTTTGGGAAAAATTATTAAAATTTCTGATGTTTTTTTTTTAAGCACACAGCAATAATTTTGCTTAGAAATGGTAGGAATTGACCTTAAATACACTTACTATAAAATTAAGAGCTTGAGAGATCTTATTTTCGACAAAACTTATTCTCCAAAAATGTCCCAAAAAATCACTAAAATTCACCCCTTTTACCAAGCGGTGTGTGTAGGTGCTTTTCCGCCACCCAACTCCCCTTTGACCACCTATTTGGAACCCCTTGCTGCCGTTGCACTGGCTCTTCTCCCTCTGCTTATCAGAAGTTTGTGATTAACAATTTGTGTTGATCAACATTTAGCGCGTGACAGTGATGCGTGTTTGGTAAAGATTTCTTTGTTTTCTTATTGGAACAGCTTGTTGTACGTTTTGCCACGTGAAAGTATCAGTGTCAGTGACTGATAATGTTCACTGTGCCTTAATTGAGAGTGTTTGTTGTGTTGTGCTGTGACACAGGTGATCTGAATATGTGAACTCAGTGCTTTGGGTTCACTTTTCATGACTCTGTGCCTGGTACATTGTATTGACTGTCTTGGTGCCTCGTGATGTCTTTGTTATGAAGCGATCACTTTACATAAGATGCTGCGTTCAGGTGTAACACACAATACTATTGTATGCCCACAAAAACTGTTTGTGGAGCGTCATAGCCGTTAAGTTTGCCAACTGCATGTGACGTTTTAAGGCACTATTTATAGAAACCATTGGTAACCTTCTGCCAAAAAACTGTGAGGAATACGAGTAACGCACAACGGATAATAGAAATTTAGTGTGTAGCTTCAATCTCCGGCGATGCGATTACTAGTGAACGAGCGTTAATTGTAAAGTTTTTTAAGTATCATGAAAACTTCCGTCAACTTCGGGAATTTTATAATCAATGCATTCTAAGGTCAATTCCTAACATTTCTAAGAGGAATTAATGTTTTTTTTTAATTCAGAATTTTCAATAATCTTTTCCCCCAAAAGGGAATTGTTAGGTCGATTTTCACAGGGGTCTGGCGGCAACTTGTGATGCCGACCGATCAAGCCAAATTTTTTGCACGCAATATTCAAGCCATTTCGCCGAAAATCCACTCCATCCACTTAACGAATTCAAAATAAGTGTTTTTTGATTCATCTTATTCTACGCGTTGAAGACAAATTAAAGAGTAATCTCGGAGCTTCGAAATAGGAATTCTTTCCTATATCATAAAATGTCTTCGTAAAGTGCGATGGAAAAATGAAAGGCTAATGTAGTGTTTTACATCCGTTTTTTTTTCACTTTCCGAAAGTTCTTAAAGTGTAACCTGGGTACTTCATCTCAAACATGTCTTCCCCTGTATTGCAAAGCGTGGGAGAAACTGAAAGACTGGTCTGGAAGTTTTGCATAAGAAATATCTTATGATTTTCGAAAACGTTTTAAACCGTGGATGGAATCGAAAGCATATTGTGTGAGATTGGCTTCCAACATCTCAAAATAATTTAAAGGTATGGTGGGATACTAAAGGTTAATCTTGAAAGTTAACCTGAAATATACAGGATACTTCTTTTTCCAGTACACTGTTAATTTGTAATTCGTAAAATATGCACATAACATGGAGATTCTTTGTGGTAAGTAATGATACCCCATGTTAATTTTATAATTTTTAGATCAGAGAAAGTTAAATTTATTGTAAGTATTATCATACTAGTGGAAACAGTTGGCAAACAAAAACGAAGTCACGGAAGAAATAAAAAGTCGCTTAGCATAGGGAAAGCATGTTTCAAATCAGTGCAAAAATTCTTAATCTTGCGATTAAAATAAAAAAAAAGTTGAAATTGAAAATATTCAGAACGATAATTCTTTACGGTTACGAAAATTGGAATACGACCCTAGTAGATGAAAATAAATTAGGAGTGTTTGGAAATAAGGTTTTGAGAAAGACATACTGGCCGAAACGGGACGAGATGACTGTGAATGGAGGAGACTGCATAATGATGAACTTCATGGACTTTACGATTCACCCGATGCTGTTGGAATAATGAAATCGCGACGACCAAGGTAAGCAAGTCATGTAGCTCGGATGGGGGAGAAATGATCGTGCTAGGTAAAGCGGATGGAATGGGACCGTTAGCAAGATCCAGACGACGTGGGACGACAATATTAGACAGGATATTCGAGAATTAAGTGTTTGTGATGAAACGTGGCTTGATCTTGCTCAGGTAAATCTTCTGGACAACGTTTGTTACTGCGGCGATGAACTTGAGTGTTGTAAGCCATAAAGTAAATAAAGTAAGTACAATTATTTTAATTTTTAAAAGAAATAGACCGATTTTAATTACAGTATGCGGCAAAGCAGACAGTACTGAAATGTGTAGATGTCTGACGCAAATACGCTTTGTTGAAACAGATCGTGACGCCTTGTGTAGTCTTTAGTTGAGTTGTATGTATCGCTGAGTGCAGTTGCCGTGGTCATAATTGTCTTCAGAATGGAGACTAAGGTGTTTATCATGGAGTATTATTTCCGGTCATCCGGTGCGATGTGTCAGAATGGCATTCCTGTACCTTTCCCACTCCCCATGTCCTACGGCCCCCGAAGCCTACATATGGGGCATGCTGAAAGAATCCGTTTTCCGGTCTAATAACCTACCAAGAAGTGATCTCGAATTACAAGAGAAGATTTTCCCTTATTGCAGCAACCTGTGTTCATCACCATTTTCAACACTCTGCAAAATGGTTATGAACACGGCGTGATATGTGATGGTGGACACTCGAAACACTTGCTGTACCGAATAATTTAGATAGGTGTTACCGTAGTCATCTCGCATCTTCTATTGACAAATCTTGATTTCGTAACATGGTTGTAATGTCAGTACCGTTTGTTTTGCCATATACTGTATTTATGATCTGTTTATACCAATATTGGCCCCAATTTACTTCATATTCTTGTTTGAATTATTCCCTATAAACTGTGCTTTTAAGCATGCTCAAAATCCCCAATAACCGCAAGATAGAAACTAAGTCGAAATCCAAGATGGTGGGTGAACTTTCTAATCTTCCGCAATTATACTTATGGCTATCCTGACAACCATGTAATTAATGACAAATTCTCTTTTACAGAAAAGTGCACACATCTTTTCATACAAACAACGTAATCAAAAAATATTCTTGACTCTCTTTGATAGAAATAGAAAGGTATATAAAAAATGTTACTTACCGTTAGTTCTCAGCATAATACCGATCGACATCCAATAACTTTTGCCAACCTGCTCAATATCTAGGCAGTAAACCTGTAGACTTTGGACGCAAGGAAGGCCGCGAGAGGCTGCCTTTTTTTTTTTCTTCGAAGAATTTTCCATGAAGGTAGTTCTCTAGGAAACGCAAGAAATGATATGTTGTTGGCGGAAGATCTAGAGGCTGTGGTGGATGACACGATGTCTCCTAACCAAGTCGCAGTACGGTATTCCTAGTTACTCGGTTCACTTGTGTCCTGGCATTACATCCTGGCGATTCACCAATGCTGTTCTGCGTCTTGCACATCTTATAACTGATGTGCGTAAAGGTCCGCAGTGATGGTTTAACCCACTGGTAGCAACTCGTAAAGTATTTTATATTTAATCTCCACGCAGCTTGAAAACCAAATCGAAGCATTGCCAAAAAAAAGCCTCACAACAATTACTTTTCCATTATATTAATAAATTGGTTCATTTTACGCAGAACACTTTACGAAAGCATATGCAGATGTAGTCCAAATATTTAATAATAATGGAAGTTGAAGGGATTGTGGTAAATTATACCTTTATGTATTTCGCAACATCTTGCCTAAACTATTTTACACGTAACTTAACTCTTATGATAGATCATGATTTGCCTTAAGCTACATGAGAACTGTTCATCTATGTATGATACAAAAGGAAATCTTCCAAAGTTCTTGTAACATTTTAGTATTCACTTAAACTTTGAACTTTTTATTATCAACCAATAATATAATTCATTAACGCCATAAATATATGCAATTAGAAGCAGATACAATAATTACAATCGTAATAATAATCTGTGCGAAAATTCAGAAGTGCAAAATATTAAAACGGATTGCCATCTAGTGGGCAGAAATGTAAAATATTTTTTCTCCTGTATAAATATAGAAGCAGAGATAAAGATGAGGTAACCATTTAAACCTATATTTTCATATCTCATTGCTTCCCCTAGGCTAGAAGAAGAGCAAAAAGAATCAGTTTTTATTTTGCTTTCACTTCTTTTGAATTCCTAGAAGTGGTAATTAGAATTTACCGAACTGAAAAATTAACATAAAAGAGCGTAAAAGTAATGAGAATGTCGAGTTAGAGAGGGGACTAAAAAGGCAAGAGATTAATTTCTGTTTTAAAAAATGCGTTATTTTATAACATAATTTATCAGTGAATAATTAAAAAAAAAACTTTTAAAGATGTTGGTAAAGCGAAAAAAAAATACAATAGGAGCAAAACAAAAGGTCAAAGATCACTAATTAAATTGCAGTGACACTTGTTCTTTTTATTTTTTTACGTCAAAATACGCGCGCATATACAAGTGTCTGGAAATAAATGTGCTTTTTATACTTACTGAATATTTGAAAGGCTTTTGAGTTGACGTGTGCCGGAGTTAGCTATGATAGTCTTAGATAACATATCTGTAAGTTATAATTGCACATTACTACCATTCTATTGTATTTATTGTAATTCTAAAATTATGTAGTTTCTTTCCTTTATTTCATATGGTAGCATTCTTTCAGCTCATAGAGTCATGCTTTCAGTAAGAGTTTTTTTTCGTTGTTTCTAACTGATCCTGTTCCTCTTGCAAAATTTATATTATTTTTAGTTACTGTTTATGTGTCTGTTTTTTAATGCAATATAGTTGCTCAACAGAAAGCAGATAAAACAAAACTGATTTCAGAATTGTGAGTCGGAGACCTTGATTTATACGCCACCTTTAGGCTACAACAATCCCTTTTGTAGCAGTTTGACACTATATTCACTCATTCCACAAAACAGCGTTGGTCCTTAGAATGGCCAAGAGAGAGAAACTGATTTCAGAGCTTAATTCAACGAATATTACATGGCTGAAGCTGGAATACGAGTGAGGAGAGGAAGTGTGAGAGGAAAGTCAAACAATGCTTAGTTTGAAGGTACCTTCCCGGCATTAGCCTGGTGTAGGCCTAACTGAAGAAAGATCGTGGAAAAATATTGGCAGCGAATCTTCTCAACACTTCCCTATTTTAGTATAATTTTATCGTATTTGACAGAATGTAGAAAAAGGTTACTCCAAAGCGACCGGCATAAAATTAATAGGCAGTCAACAAATCGAAAAATATCATTTGAAAAAAAAAAACACAAAGATTTTATTTTCTGTGGTCTTTTTTATTAAAAAGAAAGTATTAAATTTAGAAACCCTAGATATTTTGATATATCAAGAAATGTCCACGCAATAGTATTTGTTTTAAGCAAGTTGGGTGGAGGGCAAAATTCGAATGCTTATACGAATATATCATTTGCAAATATATCAGATTTCTATTTGTAGTAAATTTCTTCATTAGTACTCTTCAGGTAAGTAAATTGCGATTTCATTGACAGATAAGACATCCGTAAATGAAAACTCTGCACAGACTTATTTAATTTTCTGCTGAAATCTCACTACACGTGTGCGCCCAGGATGACGTAGCCACAGCGCGCAAGCAGAACAATTCCTATTGGCGCAACCTGTAGAGAATATAATAACCTTGATTGACCATACGATCTGGTACAGAGCTGTTTGGATCATCACATTGGATATATTAACCTACAGCAGTTATTTAATTTAGTAGACCTAAACGTTAATAAATCCTTATCACGCCGCTTGTTACAGTCTACAAAGTTATGAAATGAAAGATAAGCAATTAAAGATGTACTTTTTCTATCATTTTCTTCTGTTAGCACTTCAATGTCCAATGTTCGCTGTTACCAAACCCAAGCGCCATCTCTACTGTTTATTGTACGTTATAAAATTTACACACGGTTTAAATACACACTGAAAAGAATAGTTCTGATTAGGGATGTCAACCGGCTCGGCTCGAGCCGAGCCGAAGTGAGCCCGGCTCAATATGAGTGAGCCACGGCTCGGCTCGCTGTGAGCCGCGGCTCGGTTCGGCTCGACTGGCTGTGAGCCGCGGCTCGGTTCGGCTCAGCTCGCTGTGAGCCGCGGCTCGGCTCGG
>JAGDQP010012049.1:0-25830 GCA_022664845.1 Lepisma saccharinum
TTAAGTTTACCAATGCAAAAGGATATTGGAAAAGATTCAAATATATACAACTTTTACTGTTAATTATGATTCTGTCCTTTAATTTCTTATCATAATTAAATGATTTTGGAGAAGGTTTGAAATCGCAAAAACTTACTAATATTTTAGAATTATAAAATGAACTCAACAATACCAATATCTCTTTTTTTTTGACAAGGACCCGTTTGGAAATGGACGCCTCATTCATTATTAATTCTTATAAGTTGGTAAGAAATTTGAACAGGATTGTCTTACACTCCATAACTACAAATGATAAACTTTTTTCACTCTAGTAAATTATTATTATTATTATTAAAATATTGCTAACTGAGATGGTCTAGTGGAGTAAAGTAATATGATTTCGAGCACATGTGAAACAGTTGCTGGTTGATTTCCCGGCTGCGTCATTAATATTGTTATAAGATGCCATAGTAAATTATTTTAAAAGAAACATTTTTAATAGAAATATCTTTTTTCCATTTAAACAGCGTATTGGGAAGAAGAACGGAAAAGGGAAATAATCACGAAAAATAACACGAAATAGAAATAATCACAAAGTGGCAGAAAATAACGGGAATAGCTAATAGAAAAGAATAAAACGATATTTTCCTATCGAAGTTTAAGTCATTCACAATGACAGAAGGGCTTAAACTCATATCGATTGGTTCTTAAGTAGCAGGCTGAGCACGCGTGTGATTGCCTAATATTAAATTCAAGGTCTTTATCATCATCACTATTGCTCCATCGAAAGCAGTAGATTCTTCAAGCTAAGTTAAGCCTTCTCCATCCATTCAGTTCTTGCGCCCCCTTTTTTCCGTAGCTTACGATTTGTCTCCTTTAATACTGTCAAAGAGATGGATGGGTTCTTCTTCCTCTCTTCTTTTAAATGCATTCTTTCATGCATTCAAATCCATGCCTTTAAATGCATTCTTCAATATACAATCTCTGTGCATCAAATGTCCTAACCAGTTACCTGTCCTCGTGGTGTTACCTGGTGTTTATTGCCACCAGTATCGTCTCTCGCCTTTATGTATCATCTTGCCCAGCTGATTTCTTTTACAGTTTTCTTCATCTCTACACGTCAAAGGATTCCAAATTTCCTTCTTTATTCTTTCCGGGAGTTCATATTTCCGTTCGTTATAGCATCATAAAGGTGAAGATAAAGGTATCCCCTGTGCGATGCGCACGCAGCGTAAATGGTGTATATGGGATATGGAGGTAGCACCATCCAATATAATTAATCAATCTTTTGCTCAACTCTTTGTTCATCCCTCAACAGAAAAGAATTTTTCTTTTTAGTAAAAGCCCATCGATGTGTGTTTCTATTTGCAATTGTGCATAATATACGTTATCATACGTGTGATTTAACATAAATTTACATTCTTTTTCATCTCAAAAAATATAAGACTACTTATGTATGTAATCATTTATAAGCAGTTAAAACTGCATACTCATATAAAGTTGTGTAATGTATTTTAATAGTCCAAGCAGTTATGTACCAAAAAGACATTTACGATAAACATCCCTTTTTACGTTGGAAAGGTAGCTTTTTACTAATCATTTTTCCCTTTCAGGTGCATTGCAATTCCTGTGGTGGTTGAATGTCCTTAAGGGTCATTCCCATACAGTAGAAATTGCTATATTAGTTCCAAATATTCCGTATGGCTTCTTTTGGACTCAATTGGTGTTTCCTGTGTGGGTAATTATCTCTTTCGTGGGGATTCCTTTCGCAGTTACAAGCATGTTTGGAATATAAAAGGCATAGGTTCCTTTCCTGTGGTGGTTATACCAAACTGTTGATGCATAAGAATGTACAGTATGTACGGCAATAGATCTCGGTGTATAAAAAAATATAATAAAGTTACTTTCTCATTAATTCTTTAAAAAGTATAAATTGGTAAATTACGAACAATTATATATATCGGCCAAGACCACATACTATTATAAATGGTGCCGGGAAATTTTTGAGATAACCGTACCTTGGTTATCCAGCAGGTTGTCCATCCTACAAACTATTAAGAGAGGAGAATTAGTTAACAAACAGTGTTAGGGTCGAGTTGTGTTGATTTCTGTGTGTCTCTCTACAAGCACTATGCCGCGTGATAGCAAAAAGAAAACACGTACCTCAATCGGAAAAAGAAGTCCCGAGACAGAGGAGTATCTTCTGGAAAAGAAAACATCGTGTTGTAGTAACCCAAAAAATGATCAGCCCATAATACAATGTAGAAACTGTGACGAATGGAGTAATATCAATTGTGTAAATGTTTCGCACAATACTTGGTTGAAGCAGAGCGAACTAGAAGAGGAAACGGCGGATAGTGAACAATTATGGGAGTGTACGAAATGTAAAAGTAAACATAAGCTAGATAATCCGAACGAGATTCCTCCCAACGCAACGATGTCCATGCCGGAAATGATTAAACAGCTTATTGAATAAATCTCCAACTCAAATAAGCAACTGAGTAAGCAAATGAACGAGAAACTCTCCAACTCAAATAAACAAAAGAACGAGCAACTCTCCAACTCAAATAAGCAACTGAGTGAACAATTAGATAACTTGAGCAAGCGCACAGATAAAAGGCTGGATCAAACTAATGAACAACTTTCTGCCTACCAGAAACAGTGCGAGAATTCGTTTCTCACCACTCAACGACAGTTAGAATTGTTAAAGAAGAAGGCAGCAACAGCGGAACAGCTTGTAAGTTTCAAAGCAGAAACGAGAAGTCGACTTGAGAACATGGAAGCCACGTGTCGAGATTGTATCCAGAAGATGGATGATTCAATTCGATATTTCATGGACAAGCGAGAACAAGGTAGAAAGCAGATCTTAAACAAAGTGCAACCAAACCAAAAAAAGAAAAGTTTCACAGGCCCATGCAACAGTGATCCATGCTCCGGCGGTAGTTGGAATTCTGGAAAAAAGAATCGACGAGACGACGAATTATTTATTGGATAGAAAAAGGGTAATTGATAGAGTTGATGAAATATCAGGTCAGTTAAATACGGTAGTAAAGCAAATGGAACATTATGAAGATTGTTATCAATCCCTTCATTGCTGGGAATGAACTACCCAAACGTCTCTGAAAAAAAATGGATTCACGCTTGACGAAGCTTAAAAGTCGAATTTCCAAGTTAGAAGCCAATATGCATAAATGTCCAAAAGAATATAATAGTGAGAAAAGTTATGATCAGCAAGACAAAACGTATCATAAAAAATCATCGTGGCACGATCACTCTCGTACACGCCAATTGAAAGACAAAACAAGGAAAGAGGAGAGCAAATGTTTGTCTCAAAACCGGAGTACACAGTTGAAACAAGGCGCTTATGAACGTTTAAATGGGGTGATGGAATGGTCCCTGGTGCAAGTAAAAAAAACATTTAGTAACACCAAAAGTAAATTCTCAAAGGGTGCAAAACATACCAGCGCATCGACATCCAGGTCCAGATCTTCTCTTCGTAGAAGGACAGACAGGCATAGGAGAAAATTCAATGAAAATCAAAGAATTTCGTCATCGAACACTATGTGAAGATCCGAGAATTAGAGCCAGTAAGTTCGAAAGCACATATTTGTAATGTGGTTGACCTGCTTCTACCAGTTAGTTACCAAAGGCAGTTTGCATCTACAAGATTTCTGAACCTCAACGACATGTTGGAAACGATCCGCAACATGTTGGAACTTATATACGACTCCAATGAATCCCGTCAAGATGTACCTAACAGTCCTTTACAGCAGCCAAAACTGGGTGATAGTTACCGCACAGAAACAAATAAAATATATAAAGTTGAGATCAGCTCGAAAGAAAACAATAAGAAAACGCTAAATACAAGATTGATGGACGACATAACCGAAATGAAAACTGGTGCGAGTTGGAGTATAAAGACATGGCAAAAAATGTGTGGCGCGGTCACACCTACGGATCCAGTAGCTCGACCATAAAAATGTCTATATAACACAAAATCCTCCACAATGTTAGTCAACAGCAAATGGTAAAGAGTTCATGAAAATATATGCTGATTTAATACTAACTTCAATCCATCATATTTCCACTGAATCAGTTGCAATGAATAAAGTTTATTGGCCCTCAGCGATAAAAGTATGAATGCAGTTGATAGATGAAAGAGTTAGATGTGGTGAACAGGATCAGTACAGCTATTCGTATCTATAATGTAACAAAAAGTATAAAAAATAGTAATACTGAAGTTTGTCCTAAAACATATAGCTTCTCAGACTACAAAAGACAATAACACAACAATAAATACTAGTTTTATTCCCAAAAGAGCGCGAAAGAAAGCTGTCGACTTACGCATCAATACAATCGGCATGAAGTGTAAGAATGAGACCGGCAGTATGGTAAAGATGTCCAGACTCCAGAAAGGGCCAACGTGCCGAGAAGTCTAGAGCAAAAATTGTAAAGTGTGAGGAGTTCAAAATGCTGTCGCCGTTCCTCATCGAAAAGATGGCCATCTGATCGACATGCTTCCAGGTTAGTTAAATTAATTGTCTCCCAATGTCTTCTGCCCAAAGTTATAAAAGGTTGTAGCACGTCAATAGCCATGCAGAACTGGTCATTGTTAATAATCGTAAACGTCACGTTATAGCGAAAGGTCTTAATGTGTGTGCAGAAGTCTCTATGCAGCAAAAGCAATGTATAATGAAGACAGCCCAGGGTCAACTGGTTTAAAAATCGTCACAGGTATGTTACTAAAATTTTAAAAAAGTAATTCAAATGTTCCACCCTGTTAGTGGTGCTAAGATTAGAGGCTACTCGATTCACCGAGGCACGATATGATTTTCTACAGTAGTAACCAGTAAAGAAAAATAGGGTGCTAGATCCCAACCATCAAATAAAGTAGAGTTGTAGTAAAAAATAATATTAAAACTTTAAAGCAATGTGAATGTAAATTCTAATAATTAGTGTGTGTCCGCCGCTCACATGCGACATAAAACATGAACTGGTTCCTCTATCTGCTTCTCAAGTATCAGAGGCAACAGCTATCAAAATATTCGTTCAAAATAGACTCTTGGTACTAGTAGGCGTATATCAGTCACCGTCAAAGTGTGTCAACATGTCCTACTTTGATGCTCGTGCCATACTAGGCAATATCGTCATAGATACTGGTGATTATAACAGCAAACACCCATGCTTCTGCAGCATCAAGACTAATACAAATGGTACAGCAACGTACAATTATATCGTGACCTCGTGCTGGCTGGTTCTTAGTCAGTACCATCCAACTCACTATCCACATAATGTAAGGCAAACCTGATGTACTAGATTACGCTCTATATCGAAATATTCCATTTTATATTGCAATAGAAACCAGGAAAGAATGCAACTCTAACAATATTCCCCTACTAATTAGCTTACAACCTAATGCAGACCCGAAAGCTACCGCCCCAAAATTAGATTAGCGGCAGGCGCACTGGATCAAATTCGGAATTGAGGTCAAATCTCGACTAAACACTAACGTGGACATAAGGTCACCAAAGGATCTCGAACAGCCTGTCCAAAATCTGACAGACTTGAATCAGAATGAAATCAAATGCTCTATCCCGTTGTAACGCACAGGTTTTTGGAAACCCTGGCTGGAGTCGCAAAAAACTGAAACGTCCCCAACCTAATGATCCCAAAAGAGGATCACGCAGACAAATAGGGTCGCCAGGAGCCTAGAGTACCCACGCAACGCATCTAACCTAACCTCTAGCTCTAAACATTTTCTACACCCCAGACGAGCGGCGCAGAAATGCCTTCCAGATTTGAGAATATCTGGGAAAGAGGATTCCAGATCCTTGTGATCGCTGTAAAAAAAATAATTTAGATCGAGGGAGGAAATACCGGTAAGGCGACACCTCCAATCGTTTAATTAGATCGTCAGTTCATACTCCGAAGTACCAGCTAGTTCAGATTAGCGACAGATTAAGAAAGAAAAACGCAAATCTTTACTTGGGAAATAATCTCAAAACGATGATACGCATAACGACTCATATGTGACTCATACTGTGTCTTTACTCACTTCGAAGTCTACAGGGTGGCAAAAGACCATGTCTTACCTTTACCTTAGTAGGGCCCACACCTGTAGTCTGGAATCGCAATTCCTGAAATAAAGACGAACACAAACGAATGACGGTCGCAACTCAATCCAAACGTAGTTTCATAACGCAAAATGCAAATAAAATTTATTCACACAAATCACATGCTGGAGTCACTTCATATGTCAACGCAGAAATAACCAGAAATTCAATATATAGTTCCTTTCCCAAGTTATCACTTCTCAGCTGGCGAAAGAATCCTACCACTGGTCTACGGATTTATGAACCGATCTAATCTAATTAAAACGTATCACTCAATACGATAGATTTACCGAAACACAGAAATAATATAGTATCAATTGCTGTCAACTTCACGTAACGATTCGTAGCTAAATTCCAATAGATATCAAGTCAAACATTAAATAACTCACTGCACATTATAAATATTACTAAACATTGTAAGAGGATTATCAACTAATGCCGTAGATCGTACCTGGTTAACTCAGAGGTTTCTACACTACGTTCACTGAACATAAACTCAAGATTGTTCGAAGAAATATAAAAATTTCAGAATTTCAATTTATTACTTTGAATTTACACATTGCACGTTTACGGATATGATAGTTTCATAAGAATCTGAACAGAATTACAGTTGAGTTGTAAAAACAAACAAATTTGAATCGCTGGTATACATTGAATTAAGCAGAACTGAAAGTTACTTAGTCACATATAAATGTCCATAATTTCTATAATAATTAATAAATTTCGTTGATATTTTCACAAATTATTCCCGAAATATTGTTATATAATTTAGAAAAGTTTTGTTACAGAATTACTTACACAAAAGAAGTTCTAGTCCAAAATACATCGTATAGAAAGAATCACTTTAACGCTATTAATTGTGTGACGTCATTACAGATGATTACTACCTTATACAAAAGACGTTCTGAATAAATCTTGAAAATACAAAATATTGTTATAAAATATGACTTTTTCATCGGAGAATAGTGGCTGGAGTTGAAACCAAAATTATCGAACCATGCTGAATAAATTAAAATTTACTGTTAACATCAAAACGGTACGCAATCGAGTAGACATGTTGCTAATTTGATCAAGTAAGGAAAATATGCGGTAGCTGTCAAACATGGCTAACCGGGAATTTCGAATAGATTTGGAAAACTGGAGACGAGAAATTGGCATATGATTATTAAAATCCAACGAACCGATACTTGAAATGTAAGAATTCGGTCAATAGCGGCCCCATACTGAAATTTAGAACATACTGTACATATTGATAAATAACCTCAAAACAAAAATAATATAAAATTTTAATGAGTTGAGAATTCCGAAATAAATGATGTAGCTGAATAGTCTTGGTAGCACTTGTATCGGTTTTAATCTTCTTGATGCAAATATTATATTTTCCGGTATGTACGAAAACAGTCTAAATCGAAAATGATTACTAAATTTGGAGTTTATATCTACCTCTCGTAGACAGGCTTAGGAAGTACAGATGACGGAAAGCCCATTCATCCACTCGCTTCGTTATTAAATTTGGAACTGAACTAACTTGGCGTGGGAGAGCAGTTCTCCCAGCAAACGGAGAAGAAGGCTGATTCACACCAATCAGCAGAAAACAAGTAACGAAGCATTGACTAGGGTCCAATTAAAGACAAGCGTTAGATCCAAGTCATTGCTGCGTGCCTAACGAAAACCTGGATGGATAACGATAAAAATCCAAACGAAACACGCTCAAAGAGTCTAAAACCAACCAAAGAGAATGAGCTAAGGAGAACACACAGAAAGAAAAAAAAACGGAGACTAAGAAAATAAAAGGGGAGAAAATAAATATAAAAATGGAATAGCGACTAGGCTGTTACATTCCTCCCAGGGCCAGGAAAAAGAAATGAAATGAATGGAGAAGACCTTTCTCCATTCATTGAATTTCTTCTCAACAAAACTGGATATACCAACAAACACATCCCACATACGAGCCAGACTTAGCACCGCAAAACACCAAAGAAAAATCATAAAAAGCGATTAAATCATTTAGTAATTAAGAAAGAAAAGTATTTAATATATTAGAGAAAATAAATAATTAGTAATTGAGTATAATAAGAAAATAAGAATTAGTAATAATATTTTATTTAGATATGTATATATTAATTAAAGTTTAAATATAATGATTAAAATAACATATTAATATTTAATTACACATCTTTCCACACAAAATCTATCACAATCAACCATGACTTAACGTGAAGTCATCGTCACGCTCAATTGCGATAAGGCAAATACTATGCGACCGCCATGCATTTAGCAAGACTTCGACTCAATTGCTTCGAGGCAGCAATTCTTGCCTGCTTTGCTCGGAGCAATTAAATCGTTTCAGGTTTCTGAGGTTATGTTTCCCCACATCAACCCCAGTCATGAGATACGAGATTAGCCTGTTCCCCCAACCTATCATCATCGGATCGATTCACACGACAGGGGCTCGGCCTTCCCATACAATCAGACTGAAGGACGCCCGTGGCGTTCAAATCAACTCCATGAGTACAACACGGCCGGTTTGAAACAGGGCTAATTCCCACATGTTCAATTACCTGCGAACAACGACACTTCTCTGATGGCCGCATTACCTCCAGGAACATTTAGAGTACGACAACTACACTCTACCACTCTACTCTGACAAGGAGAATTATAGGCAGTACTATTATTTGGCACATTATTACTAATCTGACTATTATTTTGATTATTATTATCACTCATGGGCATATTACTATTATTTACAAAACGTTGATTATTCCCTCTGCGATACGAATCATTGTCAGAAAACCTACGACGTTTTACATAGTTATCATTACGATGATTTCCAAAATTATTATTTCTACCTGAATTATTACAACATCTATTACCATTATTAAAATTTTGATTAAATCTCCTGCCAGAAGAATTATTTTGAAAATTTGAAGATTTATAATTATTCTTAGATGAATAAAAATTAACCCGCTCAGTTTGAGTACTACTAGATTTAGTTACTTTAGTTGCTCTGATTTTAGGTTTAAATTTACGGTCATTATTAATTTCGTTTCCTTTAGGTTCGGTTGCATTAGTTCAGAATTAGAAAGGATATCCTTATTTAGCTCAGTATTAGTAGGACTGTCTAAATTCTTTAACATATCAATAAGATTATTTATGCTTTCGGGAGTGTGCAATCTTAATAATTTACCTATAGACTCAGGAAGAGCTTGAATTATTATTTCGATTATATTCTCCTCAACATATGGCGAAGCGTATAATTTATATTTATCTAGCAACTGCCAAGCGAATTGTGCCATATTTTCATATACACCTGCATGATATTTTACAGAGTAGAGCTGTTGCAAATAACGTTTTTTAAGCCTGGGGTTTTCGAAATGATCCAGAAAAGCTCGTACGAAGTCTTCATAAGTAACAAGTTTAGCTTTCTCGTGCGTGTACCAGATCAAAGCTAATCCAGTCAGCCTACGACCAATAACCAGCATTTTATCAGAAGACGTTAGCTTCATTAGGTCGCTATTCTGAGCAATTTCAGTTAAGAATTTCCTAGCGGATTCCCCGGGAGTTCCACTAAATGTAGGGAAGAAATTGATGTCATTAAGCCGTAACGGACGCGCAGAATGACTATCAACAACATTCCCGACCTGACGTAACTGAGGCCACACAGTGTCCTCCTTTTGAGATGCTCTCAAGGGATCACAAGATTCATTGGGTTTAAAATGATAACCCACAGAAATCGGCGTAGGAGTTACCTTAGGAAATTCAAACCTAAGATCTCGATCAAATTCGGGTTGTTGAGAACACGGAATTTGTAAAGAAGAAGCAACAGAAGGATGGCGATACTTAAAAGGTTCAGACCTAAAAGGAAAAACATCATCGGTCACTTCCTCATGCCATGTTCGCTTTCCCAACATCCGACCTTGATCGACACCTCTCCTATTCTCAAACAAGTCCTCGCTACGGGACGAAATCCTAGGCATATTCGTTCCAGTCGTAGTAGTCAGCGAGTACACTGGTTTACCTTGACTTGTCGTCACTACAGAGGTAGTAGTCATGGATGGTAATCCCAAACCAGTTACAGGAATAAAAGTGGAGAATGGTTGAGCTTCACTACTCACTATTGGTTCTTTAAGACAAGTTTCCCTGTCTTCAGGTTCGGTTGCGTTAGTACGCAACTTTTCAACTTCGATACGCAAACTTTCCACTTGGGATTCGAGAGACTCGGTTTTAGACGAGACACTCGCAATCTCGCTACGGACTTCGTCGTATCTCAAATTCATGTCATTCACAACGCTATCTATTTTCTCAGACAACTTAGAACCTTGCACATCAATTTTACTTTCAAGAGTACGCATATCACTTTTCATATCGGAACTCTGCGCAGTTATTTTACTCTCAAGGTTAGAACATTGAACAGTTATCTGACTTTCAAGGTTAGTACAAACGGTAGTTTGAATAGCTATTTTACTTTCAAGATTAGTACAAATATCATTTTTCATCTCGATACTTTGAGTAGTCATTTTACTTTCGAGATTACTTATCATTTTAGTGAGCGCATCCAATAAAGTACCCTGATTACTGATACCGGTAGGTTCGGTCTCGTAAGATTCGGAATCAACGCGAGCCCCGTCCTCAGTTTCATCCTCGACTGTCCCAGTATTACTTGACCTACATGCCTTGCAAACATATCGCGACTCTAACATAGGTTTCAAGTCAGCCGCTATCCGCTCACATCGTAAATGCTTTTGTTGCATACAAGCAGTATAAGTTATTATCGCACCATTGCGATTACAACATACAGGATGATAATCCTGACCATCAGCACTCACATTATCGTCACTTAAAAGGTTACTCATTATATCTGGATACAATATCATATAACAAGGAACCACTATTAACGTCCTTCCCACAAAATACCGGAAGTTCGATTCCAATAACCAATGCCACAGTCATCCAGTTTCCACAATACCTAACTTAACAAAAATTAACCTAACTCGACGTAAGCCACTATCTCCACAAGTACGCAAAGAAAATCAATAACTAGTAATTCTTCAGTCACTTTAATATGTAGTTCATAACGAAACAACCTTTTCCTCTCAGTAACGTTTATCGGCTTTCAAAATATGTGCAGTTTATCTAAAACTCAATTTAGTTTGAAGCAATTGATACTTTTTTTTTTACAAAAAAGCGTAGAAAAGCACTACGAAAACAGAGATACAGTCTCACATATGAAGTGCCACAGCTTCACAAATCCTGGCTGGGAATCGCCAAAAACCGTAACGCACAGGTTTTTGGAAACCCTGGCTGGAGTCGCAAGAAACTGAAACGTCCCCAACCTAATGATCCCAAAAGAGGATCACACAGACAAATAAGGTCGCCAGGAGCCTAGAGTGCCCACGCAACGCATCTAACCTAACCTCTAGCTCCAAACATTTTCTACACCCCAGACGAGCGGCGCAGAAATGCCTTCCAGATTTGAGAATATCTGGGAAAGAGGATTCCAGATCCTTGTGATCGCTGTAAAAAAAAGTAATTTACAACGACCGATCGTTGCTGTTTACTAACCATTTTATTTA
This sequence comes from Lepisma saccharinum, assembly GCA_022664845.1. Classification (NCBI taxonomy): domain Eukaryota; kingdom Metazoa; phylum Arthropoda; class Insecta; order Zygentoma; family Lepismatidae; genus Lepisma; species Lepisma saccharinum. The sequence goes on from JAGDQP010012049.1 coordinate 11,666, forward strand.
TTTACAGGGGTATTTAGTACAGTAGAAAGAAAAACGAAACCATGCCACCCCACTAAATACCCATACCCTTCTGTAACCGATTAGCACAGACAATTCACCTTGATTTTCCCACCCTACATGCATGCGTGGTTTACCAGGTTAGTTCTTTAGTAGTTAGAATCCGATACAGGTTTTTTTTATGTGTATGAGGTCAAGCCTTACATACGTTTTTTTTTTACCCTATTGTGATCTGCTCAACTTTTATAATTATTAATTTATATTAATTTCGCTTCATTTAATCATGTATTTCACTTTTCAGCATTTATTTTTATTTATTTTAAAATATTCGAATATAATGTAATTTCTGAGGAAAAATAAAGATGGTGGACAGAGATCTTCAACGCGAAACCTTTTAACATTGAGCATATGGGAAAAAATACACACACACACACATACGTAAATTATGACGTGGATAAACTGTTCCACTTTTCCAAAACAGTCAACTTGTGTGACTAGTTGGACGTTACTTAACCAACGCGTATCTACGCCAATATTACGAATAATACGGTATACCAGAGCAATGAACCACAATAATACTAGCAATTTTCATCATCTTCAAAATCATATAAAAAGGGTCGTCGAACCAAGCTCGCTCTCAATCGTTCACCATCAATACTAGCGAATAGAATACTAGTGAATTTTAGTTTCAGTTCTTGTATAAAACAAAGCACAATTTCTCTTAAAACTAGTGATGTACACACCGAGAGGAAAAAACGGAAAATTTCGAGAAAAAAACGGATTTTTTTTCCACGAGGCAAAAAAAAACAGGTTTTATTGACGAAACCGGTTTTTGCATTTTCATTACAAATATTCACTGCATCGCACATCTTGTGCATTTGTTGTTTAGGTTTAGTGATTTAAAATTAAAGGTTCCTACGTTAAAAAAATGTACAAAAAAAAGTACAAAAACACTTTTTTCCCTGGCGTTCAATTTTTCCGGGAATTTTACATCCCTACTTAAAATCTTAATTTAGAGGTTCAGTCATCGACAGCTTTGTACCCATGTAGTTTTAATACACAAACTTTTAAATTGTAATGTTTACACAAAAAAATTAAGATGTTACATTCGTACCGGTACATATAATTCATAATACCATTCAGAATATACATTTTAAAGAATCTTCTGGAGCGCACAGTAGTAAATATGCTGTGATAAAAATAATATTTTACTTTGAAATCATAATAAAGTAATAGAATCCAATTTCGTTTGTGTTTGTATATAAATTCCCGGAATATTCCCAGTTTTGCATTAATTTTCATTTCAAAGAACAACGCGTTCTAACGTACCAGGTATTAAGCCATGGCTATTCAAAGATATTGCTTGTATAATTGTCTGGTGTTAGTGATAAGTCACTGTTAGAAAACTTTGTACTATGTTCTGAATCCATTGCGTTAATTTGAAAATTATTATTTCAATTTGTTTTATTTTTGATATCGTTCAGCAAACTATTAGCAAGTTCTCTCCTAGAAAGTGGAAAGAGAATAATGTTTCGGGGAAGTATCTGCAGGAACTTGGGAATTTACCTCTTTCATAAATGTTGAAATTGGTACACTGCAAATAGCTGTGTTAATTCAACACTTTTCTGTGTTAATTCAACTCTTTTCTGTGATAAATCAGCACCATCTTTTGTGTGGTTCCGGTGATTCAACAATGTGATAGCTTGACATTCTCCGTTGTGTTGAATCAGCATTGACAAAAAATAACCATTGTGTTAAATCAGCGAACTGAACATTTTTTGTCTTGTTTAAACACAATGAAGTGATGGTTGCATAACTTCCCAGAATATGACGTTTGAGAACTGTAAACTGTAGTCTAGTAAGGTAGTAGGTATTAAATAAATATACAGTAAATAAATATAATTTGTTCCTCCTCATGATTCATCTGTAATTCTCTCCAATATATGTTACTGCGGCGCATTCTCTCTCTCTCTTTCTATCTATCTCTCCATCTCTCTGTCTCTCTCTCACACACACACAAAAGAGCACAAAAAACAGTTCCTGATTTCGGAAGGTTATAACTTTAATACCAAAAGTATTATTCTGCTCAAACTTTCACACTAGTTGCATAAACTGAAAAAGTTTTTGGTGGTGTTGATTGGAATTACATAAGTCGATGTGCGCGCCACCTGTCATGCGTTAAACATCTATACAATAATCCAGCTTATAAGTAACACTATTTCAAGTGGACAATCAGATCTAGAAGAGATATACATATTTAAAATCAGCATAAAAAACTGAGTTTGTGTGTGTAAAATATTAGGTGCCATTGGCCAGTGGTTGAAGAGAAATTGTTGATCCAATAGTCAGATTCTTTTATGTGGAGGGAGAGTGATATAAAAGTGTTGAAATACCATTATAGTTTTGAATTGCTGAAGGAAATGGAAAGCAAATACACAGTAATGGGTACTGGGTGGAAGACACTTCATTGTGGAGGGTATCTTCTTCATGGCCGCCATCTTCACCTCCGCCATATTGAATCTCGATTGATTTTCTTAAATGGGAAGGGGGTCGTGTAATATATCATTCTGGGCCAGAATTTTACGGGAAAATACGTTTCTGAAGTCAGTTTTGCCGTAAATGTAATATTGTGATAAAACAGAGTATGTGACGCTAGCATGGGGTAACAATACAATAGCCTAGAAACACCCATTTATTCTCGGAATAACGACGGAAATGAAACAAAAATGCATATACATGCTTCCTGACTATAGTGCCTTATCGATATGGATTTGTACGCATTTGGGTTTCATTTCCGTCGTTATATCAAGGCAAAATAGGTGTTTCCAGGCTATTGTATCATTACCCCAAGCTAGCGTCAGATACTCTTATATTTACTGCAAAACTGACTTCAGAAACGAATTTCTCGTAAAATTCTAGCCCAGAATGACATATTACACGACCCCCTTCCCATTTAAGAAAATCAATCGAGATTCAATATGGTGCACTTCAAGATGGCGGTCATGAAGAATATACCCTCCACAAGAAAGTGCCTTCCACCCAGTACCCATTACTGTGTATTTACTTTCCATTTCTTTCAGCAACTTAAAAATATAGTGATATTTTAACACTTTTATATCACTCTCCACAGATAAGAATCTGACTATTGGATCAACAATTTCTCTTCAACCACTGGCCAATGGCACCTAATATTTCACACAAACAAACTGTTTTTTATGGTGATTTTAAATATGTATATCTCTTCTAGATCTGATTGTCCACTTGAAATAGTGTTACTTGTAAGCTGGATTATCGTATAGATGTTTAACGCATGACAGGTGGCGCGTACATCGACTAATGTAATTGGAATCAACACCACCAAAAACTTTTTGAGTTTATGTAACTAGTGTGAAAGTTTGAGCAGAGTAGTACTTTTGGTATTAAAGTTATAACCTTTCGAAATCAGGGACTGTTTTTGTGCTCACCCTGTGTAAATTAGGCTAAATTAAAAGTAAATATTAGATTTGTTGGGCATCATGACATGGGTGCCCGCTGTGGGGAACAAAGGAGAATATTTCCTTCCCTGGATTTTTTAAACAGATATTAAACCGCAATCTCTTTCTTACTCATTCATTTATTAATATTCGTGAGATTTCTTTTTAATCCATGTATTTTATTTTATGGTTTTGTAGTATTAGGAGCATCTGACTAGCAGTACAGAATAATCACTTGCGTGATCATGTGATGTTATTTTCAACATAAATATTTATTATTTTAAAAATTCCACTAAATCTAATTATCCATCATGGAAACAAAACTACAGTAATTTAATATATTTCGAAAGTTAATCATTCTATGTGATTACTGTGATTTATTTGTTTTGTTTGTTAGTTCATTAATACAACGTAAAAAAGAATAATGTCACATGTTATTTCTTCTTTTAAACATTGCACCTTTTTTATCTTTTGTTCTTGTTTGTTTGTTTTGTTTAGGGGTCTAAGGTCCCTAAACAAAAGGTCCTAACGGTAGTCAACATAATTTATGTAACTATTAGCTGCTGAACTGCAGCAAAAATAAGTAAGAAATTGGTTGTTTTATTATTATTATTATTATTATTATTTCTTGTTATCTCGAACACAGAAACAGGATTCAACAACCAAACCTCACCGGTGAGTTCCTGGCATCAAAACAAGTAAATGTTTTCTTTGTCATTTATCAATTCTCGCTTCAGTTTCAAGATATACAGGGATTCCAATTTGAACCCCAAAAATCACCAAATGAATTAATATTTGGCAAATAAAATGAATAATTTGCAATAGATCAAAAAACATGCATAAAAGTAAAAAGTAATTTTTTGGGAGTTGATTTATCAATAGGTTAGATAGGCCTGGTAGAAGTTGTAATGTGATCCCATCGGGTAGTCAGTGTTGCTTACCTGGTATGAAGTTTATTTTGTTCATATAGCACTACGTATGGATATTGGATATTTTGTATTTTCTATTGATGATAAACATCATATGCCAAGCACTGAATGCAGTGTTGCAACCTGTGAATATTATACCAGATTAAACAGAAAATTGACATTTTGATCGTTTCACCTCTTATATTATTCACAGTTTGTATGATGGTGATGAAATTATGGTCAAAACTTGCCTCGCTTTCGCTGTGTGTCGTGGCGTGACCATGAACAACTACGTCATTTCCGCAATGAAACTTGGGCCACCTAAACCGAATTTCTAACTACCTAGCTGAACTTGTTTGTCTTGTTGCATTGAATTCCCGCCTCCTCTCGTCCTCCCCTTTCAGCATGAGAACAAAGAATGGATTTTTCTATGCGTATTATTCACTATATCTTCGCATAGCAATGTTGTTGCCCCATGCGAGGGTATAATTGGAAATCTTATTCTAATGGGAAGAAGATGAGGTATGTTTTCAAATGGGTAACAATTAGCGTAGGAGCCATGGGTACACTTATTATTATAAAGCCTTTCCTCCTGCAAAAGCATTACGTACAGTACTACATAGGGTTTTCATGAACTGTCTCCCTATTTATGTAAACACTTTTGGTAAACTTTTATTTTTACATGCGCCAGTCTAATAACTTTGGACTTTGGCCCGTCACGATTCGCCCTTTAACCATTAAAATCCACACCCATGCCCCTGCCGGGGCTCGAACCTGGGACCTTCGAGTCTTTGGCCTAACGCCGTAGACAGCTATTAATGTATTCATTCGATTGTAGTGAAACTTGGAGAATTAATTACGTGACCATATTTTCTAAGTCAAAATTTGGGACAGAGGTTACTGGAATCTAACGGATTTTCTCCTTATTCTGTGAATGATTTGAGGGTCAACCCAAGGAAAAGGTTTTACTCAGGCTATTAGTTTATCTTACAAGTTGTGCTCTATTAAATAGTAGCTTGACGTCCAAAAAGAAATTAGCACCAACTTCAGAACTTTAAAATCAATGGGAACATGATCACCGATATATTTTTAATCTTTCAACTACAATAAGGTAATCGTTGTCTCCTATTTTTGTTAAATACGAAAACAGTTTTATTTAATTTTAATTTAATTTAATTTTTATTTTATTTTATTTTTATTTATTTATTTTATTTTTTGAGTGGAAGATAAGAGGTGACTTATTGTTAGTGTTGTCTGTAGTACTGTACCAATAGCGTGCAAAAAAAAGATCTCATGCCCTCTTGGCGCTGAGCCGTTATATTAACTTAAAGGTACCTATAATTTATTTCCTAAGATCCAATAATTTATTATTTAAGTTATTATACGAGTAACTAACCTATTATTAATTAGTTGAAAACTTATTTCTTAGTACTTACGAACGCTCAGGATAACATTAAACTTCTTCGATGAAATACCGGACTTTTAATATGCTCTTTCAGAACACAGAAACACAACCCTAAAATTCGGGACGTATGGTCACCGTAATTTCGAGAATTCTCACATTCTATGCGAATATAAGGCGCACCACGATTTGGAGCAGCCAAAATCTGAAAAATAAAAAAAGTGCGCCTTATATTCAGTAATATAGGGAAACTTTTTACTTGTTTGGAATAATTATTAAATATAGAATAACTTTTAGAGAATTTTTTTTATATATTTCCTAAATTATGGCAGCTTCAATAGCTATTTTTTCCATGACTAATATTCAGTCTGCTGTTTAGATCAATTGATTCTAAATAAATTTTATGTAGAAAAAAAAAGAAATTTCTTTCCGTGCGATATTCATTGTACTCTTCAAACATGAGATCATTTTAAAAAATCTTGCAATGTGTTTAAATCAAGTATTTGTTTTTTCGACAAATGAAATATTTAGGAACTACTTTTTTCTATTCAATATTTTTAAGCTGGGTTTCATCTACACATATCTCCTTCACGTCACTATTTTCATAAATAGAATATTTGGATTCTACACATGTACTTTTGCCATTATTCTTTTTTTAATTTCAATATTCTACTCCTGACGTAATATTGAAACGTCACCCATGGGGCACCATGGAAACCATTCATATATTTATAATGTATTTCAGATTTCGAATAACGATACGCCACTGTTTTTATAGATAGTCAAGACAAAGCAATTGAAGAACATTTGTGACCACAGGGTCGTCGAGAGGTTAGAGCGTTCACTTTCTATGCCCGTGGTCATGGGTTCAATTTTCCGCCAGGGGCTATCGAACAAAGTAGTTCGAATCCCACTTTACCAAGATTTATAGTTCTCATCCTTAGAAGCTCACCAGCACGTTTCACGCAGGAACATTTACTTCGTTGACAAGTGTCTTTTAATATCAGAAATGAGGAAATGTATTTTTAGAAAAGGTAGTAGGAACCATTTTGTATTTATTAATACATTTCTCCTTTCCACTGAACCTTGAATCCCGAGTACAACAGCAGCGCGAGTCATTTACCTTCCGAGTTTAACGACCGAGGCCTTATAATTGCCAAGGTGGCATCACCTCAAAACCCCGAATCATCATCGCCTGTCAATGTCTCGTAGTAAATTAATACATCAGAAATTTATCTATGAGTGAATTCATTTGTAAGAGATGAAATTTTCAGAGTGATATTGAAACCGCCAAATTAATTACATGACGTATGTTTTTCCTTACTCATATCACACACACGCTTGCTCATCCCACACACAGTTTCTGTACGGTAACACATAAGCAGATCACGTAACGAGTCGAAGTACACAAAAGTGAAACACAGAGCAAATCAGCTTCAAGTAATATGAAACGAATTCCTTAACTTGGAAGCAAAAACATTTATTAAATATCAGAAATATAATGTTTCATATTCGTCTCTTACAAAACATAAGAAACGGATATTATGTATAATATTCCTTTTCTTTGAAGACTAAAATACAATATTAACAACCTCTGACAACAGACACGCAGTATGGTTTCCTTATAACAAAGTGACAGCGTATATAGCGGTTATTTTAATTAAAGTTTATGTCACACACCTACATTTACAAAACTTGTGAGGGCGGAGGGGGATATTCTAATATTAGAAATTTACCCGTAACATGCCTTGCAAATAATACTTCCTTCATAACAAGAAGTAGTTCCTCAAATTAATTCAACACATTTCTTATTTACTCCCTGGTTATCAAATTCCCATTTTGCAGATTTTTAGTGACTACTCCTCCACAAAATTAGATCTTTGAGGGCTTATTTTCAAGCCCGCTTGCGTTGCTTATGATTTCGGTGAATAGCCAATTAAAACACGTGTTACAACACGTAATAAAACTACACCACGAAACACCACCAGCCGTATTCAGAAACGTTTTTTTTTTTCAAGTGACTAGCGCTGTGCTAACGAGTGATAAACAATCTTTTAACATTGGTAGTCACTCGTAAGTATAGCGCAAGTCACTCCAAAAAATGTTTCTAAATATGGCTGCACGTGTTTCAATTGGCTACTCACCCTAATCACAAGCGGACTTGAAAATGAGCTCTTAGTTTTGTTTTGGCCCATTTGGCCGTAGTATAACGCAAGTTACAGCCTTGGCGAATTGAGAATAGAGAGAAACTGGCTTGGGATTCGAATCAGCGACTCCGATTTACTCAGCCATTTTCAATCTGGTGATGATCGGTGACATAGGTGCAGAGAGAGTTGTGATTTTTCGATATATAGATCTATCGGTATCTTGAGAAATCGAAGTATCAGTCTTAGAAATACCGGTGGAATATAGGGTCTCAATTTCATTTTTTCTTTTTCTTTTAAGTCACTCCTATAAGAATAAAACTCCCCATAAGAAAGTGGGTGAATCCTAAATACACTCTTCATACCTATTTCCTTTCCTTTCCTAAGAAGGTCGGCCATCTTAAGGACTTCATACAACGTATTCTCCTTTCCTTGTGCCCTTTTTTGCCTTATTCGGCCAGGGATACATCCCATCCATCTTTCGCGACCTTTATCTGTGTATCGTTCAATTGTTTCATGTAGAATCTAGCGCCACCTATGAATTGACGGATGAAAAAAGCAATTGCGCAGGGAGGAAGTAATCTCGTGTGGAAACCGGTGGTGTGGGGAGGGTAGTCCCGCGCGATTAGCATCTTGTCTTCCGTTGTTCCTTCCATTGTATCAATGGAGTTAGTCGTTCCGTTCATTGTTTGTTTATTCTTTCGTGGTATTTTGGAGGCTCTGTTCAAAATAAGATTCTGTTGTTATTTGCAGAAATATTTTTTTTTAAACAAACAAGAAAATTTACATGGGAAGAAACCATTTATTTTAGGTAACCGTCTTCTTGTGTTGTTGGGGGTGATAGCTTCAAAGTCAAAAGAAGTCTTTTTAAAGAACTATTCTTAGTAGACGCTGTATGTGGTGTGGTCCATTATCTTCTGCTCTTGTGTACAATATAGAAAAATACTACAATAAATGATCTGATGTATTGCTGTTTTTTTTTTTAATATCGCGTGGGAAATAATTCGATTATGATCATCACCACCTACAATATCACAACAACCACTCCTATCCCGCCACCCGCTGTACAATTGTTTACGTTCCTATTGCTTTTCAAAGATGTCGCTATATTCGATAAGTGTACAGCGTCCAAAGTGTTTCGTTTCCTAGACTCCTTTCAAGGTACCTTCATTTGAATCCTTTGGTTTCTCAGCAAAAGGAAGGAAGGAAAGGAAGCATTTAGGATTCGGCCCGTATCTGACTATCGTATTAATTCACATTCATACAAAACAATTAATAAAGGAAAAATCCGTGTAAATTTATAAGTTTGCTAGATCTCCTAAAAACTAAATATACAAATAAACAATTTCTGATTAGCATAATTATATTGATCTAAGTAATTTGTGTTTTAAAATACTGTAAGGCCGACTTTTTATCCAGGCGCTCGCCGCGTGCTTTGCTTGCGGTTTGGTTGAATAGCCAATTGAAACAGGTGTTCTACGTGTAACACGATTTTCTATTGGCCACTCATGGATATCGCAAGCAAAGCATGCTCCGAACGCCTTCAAGAAAAACCGGCGTAACTTGATTTTGCTAGATATATTTTCTTTATATTTGATATTGTACTTCTGTAAAATTCGTTTCATATCTAATGTCACATATAACTATTAAAACTCGAAACGACAGTCCAAATATAATATTATTAATTTCTTCTCATCAGCTCTAATGCACCGCATCTGAATTCCCGTACGAACCATGAAACTTCCCTTCTTTATTCTAAGGTTTACCAGAAAAGTAAGGAATGATTTTCATGAAAGTTTGCGTTGCTTGCTTTCCTTGCGATTTGGGTGAGTAGCCAATTGAAACACGTGTTTTATTGCGTGATTCATTGTAAAGTAAGTGTAACATGTGTTTCAATTGGCTTATTCACCCAAATCGTAAGCAACACAAGCTTTCATGAAAATCAGCCCTAATAGGTTTCCTTGTTTCTTTGATTAAAGATGAAACGAATGAAACTGTTCCGAACTAAAGGAACTGTTACTCAGTACACATTCCTTGCAATGGTTCCAAAGAACGGTTCCAGAAAACAGTTTTTAAAAAAACTAATAATTTTCCACTTCGGGAAGCCCACATTTCTTTATACTAGCAAGTAATGCTTAACCTTCTATGAATATTTGATGGTATGTGTGAGCGTAATTTGATAGTACTACCTACATATGATTTTTTTGAAGAAAAAAAACAGAATACAGAAAATAAAAAAAAAGTTGATACTTAAATAAGCAAGTAATGAAAAAGTATTTTAATTAAAACATTCCTGGTCAAGATTTCAGTTTGAAATAATATCGTGTCTCTCTCTATATATTACTTTTACTTGTTTACTTTCTCGCCTCCTCTGTGAAACCTGCACTTGATATTCAAAGTTGGATTTAATTAATTTCTGGGACAGTGTCGCTTACAGAGGAAGAGACAATTATAATTAAAACAACACCTTAAAGCCCTTTCGATGGAAATACACCTACATTAAACCTAGGGAATTTAGCTCCCAACAAATATCAGTAGTAGTTAAGTAAGGCATTTAGAGCTTTTCGTTTTCAATGTGCAGTTATTATCTTGTGTGATAGGCTACAGTGCAAGGATTATGAGTAAAACAAGGATATCCGTACTTATTTTCCCATCAGAAAGCTAAGTGTGACCAGTGGCGTACGCAGAGGGGGGCTGATGGGCCTACATCTCCCCCCCCGAAATGTTGAGCAAATTGAATTTCAAATTAAAACTAGTTAGAAGGAGTAAAAGGTAAAAAAAAAGGAAGAATAAATAGGTGATCAGGAAAATCCAGCCACCATTGGAGAGAAAGAATGTAAAGCCCCTGTCACAGTATATAGAGGTAAAGGTAGTAATATGAGCCCCCATTTTGTTTTTCATGGTTACAAAGTTTGTTTTTGACGTTGGTGTGCAAATGCATATTGTCACTGAAACTATGGCATGTTATACAAGTGCTGCTAAAACATAAAACAGTTGGAACAACATTAAAAGCATGGAGAAAAAGAAAATTCGAAGGAAGTCAATTTTTAGAGAAAATGGTTTGTGCTGGTAATATGAGCCCCTAGGAAAAAAGTAAAATAACTGGTTTAGAAAACTGAAAGACAAATTGATTCAGACAAAGAATATTGTAATTCATGAAGAACCGTACAAAAGATAATATGCGGTCATCAGCCAAAATAAAAACACGTTACACTGATTGAAAAAATGATGAAAATGAATTGAAAGGCTAATATCTTCAAAGTAAAAAGTGATATAGTTTCTGTGTTTAATGTTTAGGTCTATTTGCAAAAGTCACAAACATACACATCCTTTTCACAGCCAGCGCAATCGTTGTGTGCCCACATTTCGCAGATAATAGTTCTCCACGGTTATCTTCAGAAAATAGACCCTCGCAGAACAGGCAAACTGCTTCTTCATCACTGTGATTTTCCACTCCGATTGGTGTTGATAAGACAGATTCCCCAGAAGTGATAGACCTTTCTGATTCACATGATTCTTCATCTGAATCTATAAGTAGCTTCCTTGACAATGGCTGATTAGATTTACCTAGTGTTATCTTAGTAGGCTGGAGAACATGTTGTTTCTTCACCCCCAGTGTTCTTTTTCCTTCAGCTGAATCGGACTTCTTTCCTTTTGCTGCAGCAACCAACAGAGCATCTTTGTATGGAGAGGATGTAATCAAAGCTGCCTTGGACGGTTTAGGACTTTTGTTACTCACTTGCCTCTTTTGGAGATACGGTGTGTTCAGGAATCTGCTTCTTACTATCTTGACAAAGACCAGAAGGCCCTGCCAATGCAATATCTTCAGCAGATGGTTGAAATCTTGTTACTTCTTCACAACTGGTGAATTTGCAGTTCCAACGTGTTTGGAGTATACAACTGTCGTCACAGAAGCATATTGAGCCTCTTCTTGTGGAGTGTCGGCACAGGTGTTTTGTCCACTTGCTGCAATAGTGGGAGATTTAGATCTTCTTCCTTTCAGTTTTACCAACGATTCCAAATTCAGGTCTACATCTTGAGAGAATGGTGCAAAATCTACAGCAGAAAAGACATTCCGATTACATGGATATAATCCTGTAACCTGAAACCCATTCACAGCAATGGATCCGGTTTGGCAAGTCAAATAAGCCTTTCCCAGCAATTCAGCAATATCGTAGGGCCCAACAGGTCTCCCGCTGTGACGCATCCACTGACGTATATGTTCGCTGTAGTGATGCTTCAGTGTACCAAGAAATGTTTTGTCTAAAGGCTGTAGTTTGTGCGATGTGTGTGGGGGTAAGCTTACAATGGATATGCTATTGTCTCGAGCAAGATTCACAACGTCAATGTTTTTCGTGTGTGCGTTGTGGCCATCTAGAATAAGAAGCACAGGGTCATCTTTTGAAGGTTTAGTTTTCTCAATAAAGTGTTGTAGCCAGTCTGTGAAAATGTTACCTTGGATCCATCCCGACGGGTGACATCTACCAATTGCCCCCGGTGAAGCGCCTTTCACGAGGAGCTGAGACATATGTTTCCTGGGGAAAATGAAAACTGGAGGTACAAAAGTTCCCCCTGCACTCATACAGCAGATTAGTGTGACGAGAGAACCCCGTTCAGTAGAAGTTAACACCCCCACTTGTCGTTTTCCTCTCAACCCAATGACTCGAGGTATTTTGCTTTGAACAACTGATATCCCAGTCTCATCCACATTAAACACCTGTCTGGCGGGTAGTTGTGTTTGGCGTACTCAGCTTCCAGGATATCAAAGAAAGCGTCGACTGCCTCTTTGTTAAAGCCATTTGATCTTGAAAACGATGTTGCAGTAGGTTTCAAAATGGATAACACATTCTTGTGACGATTCATGAAGTGGTCGAACCATCCTCTACCAGCTAAACCTTCCTCTGTGAATGGGTGATTAATTCCATTTCTTTCACACAGTTGGTAAGCTATTCTGCGAACATCTTGTCTGGTAAGACCATAGAATTTACTTTCCATGACCAGTAAATACTCGACTAACTCTCTTTCCAATTCTTCGCCCATTATAGGTTTTCTTCCTAATTTTGTTAACGCGGCCTCTTCCGGTGATTTATCAACTCTCACAAGTCTTTGAAGAGTGGGTCTGGGAACTAGAAACGTTTATGAAGCCTTTTTCAATCCCAATTCTTTGTTTCTTACAGCGCTGATTGCCTTCACCATATCTTCCGTATTCCAGTTTTTCCTTTTGGTTTTCTTTTTAGTTCCAAGCAGTGTTCGCGGCATCTGAAACGACACAAATGAAACCACTCTTGTAGTGTATATAATATGAGCCCCTTATAGTTTGGGGGCTCATATACCAAGCACAATTGGGGGCTCATTTTCCTACCCTTGCCATATTGGAAGTAAACCACACATAACGACTCTTTGTTACTTTAATCATTCTACAGTATCTACACAGAAACAATCTTTCAAACATGCTTCATCCAAGGCACTAATGCACGTGGATGATTACCATGAACCAGGACAGGCAATAAAAAGGAAACACTTACCTTTCAAAAGTTTCTTATTTCCTGCAATCCAAAACAGCACGTTTACTCATAAACTATCAGCTTCAACTGAACAAGTCTACTCTGGTGGCAACAGGCGTCACTAACATCAATATTTCACAGTGTTGCCACCACGTTCAGTGCTCTGTATGCCACGATATAGAGGGGGCTCATATTACTACCTTTACCTCTACAGTAAACAAAGAAAGATAAATTGAAGCAGAGCCGCTTAAAACAGATTGGAGTTTGAAAAAGTTAGCTTCGTGAATGTCTTGAAAAATGCGCGAAGAGAGGTGCTGCTGAAAGGCAACCGACGCCCGGGGATTTTAATTTTAAAAGTGGAAAGACAACTTTGTAAAACAAAGAAAGAAAACAACAAATGGAAATAAGAGGTTTAATGTTGTGTTCAAGTCCATTCTTCAATTTCATATAATTGAAATGAAATATGGTTTACTAGCTCTACCAGGTGTATGCATAAGTTTTTGCCGGTTTTTGTGGTAAAGAAAACACGTAATTTTCAAGGGAAATTAATTTTGTTTTATTCAAAATATTGGCAATCGGCTTCTACACATTTCGCCCATCTTTCAGGTAATTGATGCATACCATGCCAGAAAAAATGCTTGTCTTTTGCGGCAAACCATTCGTAGAGCCAGTTTCCAACGTCTTCGAAATTGCTGAAGTGCTGCTCTGCGAGCGCGTGCCCCATTGATGTGAAGAGG
>JAGDQP010012049.1:35374-51288 GCA_022664845.1 Lepisma saccharinum
ACGATATGAGATGTTTGCTCGTATGCAAGAATTTCTGGTCAATGTCACGAATCTCCTTACCTAAGCAACAACCCAGATAGCACAGAAAAATTGCAGCAAGTTTGACATTACAAGACTGCAAACTTCCTACAATATTGCAGCAAACTTGCTAGTTGACCAAAGCCAAACTTCCTACAAACTTTTTTTTTTTTAATGTTGGTAGACCAACATCAAACCTGTGACGAGAAAAGATTCAGTCTACAGTGGGATTCGAACTCACCATTTTTAGATTTGTCGGTATCCGTCACTCTACTGATTACCCCACGGGTTCTTCTGTTGGACGAAGTACATTTTACTAGTCCTTTAATGTTATGGAAACAGTTTCTGAAAAAAAAAGCATGTTACGAAAAACATGTAGATTTTAATTCTGAACTGGGGAAGCTTATTGGTCCTGTGTTCGAGTAGAGCTATGAAAGAAGGCTGATTCGTGATTTTTCACAAGCAAGTCACCTCAAGAGTATTTTAATGATGTGTACTTTACTGTTCGAGTCGATGGCATTTCTCAGACAAACTGGCTGCCAATTTCCCAGATAGTACGCTAGCTTAAATCAAGTTTCGATTAGGCTTGATTACCCGTAACGTAACGTTAACCGTAACACCAAACAGCCAACTCCCAATTGTCGCTTGTCATTGTTTTCTTTTATGCATACACGCCCACGAATCAAAACTGCTGACGTTTTTCACTGTGTACTTTCTTTCCCGAAAGAGTCGTAACAATTTAACTTGGATAATATAATTATTCTTTCCTGTCATTATACACAATACAAAGACCAAAAAAGCAATATATCATCGGCCCGAGCAAGTACTGTAATTTATTCTTCATCTTGCTAACCAGATTACTAACAGACGCCATGGATGTTTCTCCAATTCGATTCTGCAGGTTTGTATTGCCACAACTCTGCAGCAAACTTAATATGCCAAATTAAACAAAAATCAAGGTCCATGCGGCATGTTTGTTACTATCAATTTTACCACAATTTTGCACCAAACTTAGTGCGCGAAGTTTAGCATTGCAAGGGAATGTCAAGCCTAGTCCAAACTTGGTATAAACTCGCGTCCTATTTGGGAAGTCACGGCCCGTGAATTCATTGACAGTAAGGGCTGGATTTCATGAAAGCTTGCGTTGTTTGCTTTGCTTGCGATTTGGGTGAATAGCCAATTGAAACACGTGTCACACTTACCTTACAGTAAAACACGCAATAAAATACGTGTTTTAATTGGTTACTCACCTCAAATCGCACGCAAAGCAAGCAACGCAAGCTTTCATGTAAATCATCCCTAATAGTTCCTTTTTAGCTGTTAGAAGCACGTAATATAGAATTAACAAATGCGGCTAAATTATTCATTCCCTCTCTTCTCTTCTCAGCATTGGAGACAGTATATTCTGGTAGTGCCCAAGTGAATTTATTTAAACATTAACACAAAACATTTTAAAGTTATATTTTCTCGCACTCGTCAACTTCACACAGGAAAGCTCAAAAGATTATGTTTCCACGTGCTCTCCTGGTATTAAACACAAGAAGATCAACTAGGATTAACTTACAGCTTTGTGCAGATGCATACGTCGTTCTCTTTTCTTGCCGTCTTTTCTCTCTCTCTCTCTCTCTACTGAACCCATTTAATTTTTAAGTGAAGTTAATTTATCGTAATTTTTAACTTCCAACGAATCCAGTGCGCAGACGTGTTACTAAAGATATTGATAACCATCAGCAATTTGAAATTAAGGCAGGGGTGTAGTGGAGCCAGGGCGCCGCCCCTGTACTGTATTAGACGTTAGGAAGCGTATGTCTCTATGTGTTAGCTAATTTGTACTTTTTTTTTTCACGTAGACAGTATCTATTTTGTAACAGACTTAATCGGAACGTCGAGTAAAGGCAGTATTGGGTTAGGTACTTGTTTTTTTGTACCTAGATACAGGTACTAGGTACTGACCTTAAATTACACCTAGGTAAGTTGGTCAGTGTACCTAGATACAGGTAGAGGTACTGATCAGTGTACCTAAGGTACATTTTTAGGTACTTGACCCAGTTATTGCTAAACAGTGGTGGAAATGATATCAAGAACTAAGAGGATGATGACCGACTAGAATATCACTCCTATATCGTTACCTATATTATTATTATTATTATTATTATTATTATTAATAATAATAATAATAATAATAATAATAATAATAATAATAATAATAAACACTTAGTATTGAGCAGGATAGGTTCAGTCAAAGTATGCGGGGTTATCTAACCTTTGTTTTCAAAAAATGCGGACATTTTCATGTTGCATCCTGTATATTAATAATGAAAACAAAATAAAGAGTCAGAAAATTCAGGAATTTAAATACTGAAATGATAAATCGTTAATAGAAATGTCTACCTTTCGCCTAGGCCTAGGTAAATCTTTCACCATGCTTTTTAATATCATATTTATATATATAATGGTTTCTTCGAAAGAGCATTCAGTGTTGAGAATGAGCATTCTTGGTGCTATATAAAGGGCGGTAATATAACGCACCGACAAATTTCGAGGGATGATAGTGCATAAAATAATAATAAGAAAATCTTATGGTCAGTTCTACAATCGATCGCTAAACTTCTAGTCAGCGCTAAGTTTAGGCCAAGTCTGATTTTAGCCAATGAGAGTTGGCCTCAACTTAGCGCTGACTAGAAGTTTAGCGGTCGATTGTAGAACTGACCCTTAATCCTCTGGGCGGAAATTCGGCCAAGTTTCGAAGCTACATGCAAATCAACTGTAGACAAGGTTCAAATATCCAATACAACTAACGGTAGAGCTGATGCGGCATGCTATCGTCAAAGACTTCAAAATTGCTCCATCTAAATTTTCACCCTCAAAATTGGGAGGGTGTAAGGTTTCAACGACCTCAATTAATCTGACCTTTTTAAAAATATAGTGATTATAAATGCAAACACTTTTTATTTGATTGCCTTCTGGGATTTCAAACCTTAACGTCCCCTACTGTTACACTGATATTTTTTTTAAGCCGCGGTGTTAGGTCACGAGTGATCGGGCCAAAATTTTTTTAAAGAGTCCTTAAAACTTCTGGGGATGACCTAAAAGTAAACTTATTTTACCTGTTTTGATGAGCATACATGTTGTCAACATAACCTGCAGAATCAATTTTGTTTTTGTTCTTGTAATATCTTTTTGTTATGTGTGCTGAAATATTGAACTGAAACAAAGTAGCAGAAACCAATTAGAATTCTCAGAATACATTTCTGTGTGTGCTATTTATAGATACATAAAAAAGAGACTAATCAACGTGTATACGTTATGATTTAGAAAAACAAGAAACAATATCAGTTACAATAATCTATTAAATATTTTTCTTTCTATTAACCTATTTCCAGCAGAGTTGGTACCAATGACCTCTATCTAAAATGATACTGGACTGACTGCGGACGTTGAAATTTCACGAATATATGAAGCAAGGGAGCAGAGAGGACACTTAATTTCGTTTGTCCACTTCCAGTCAAAACCAATATGGACCAAATTTTCGGTTCTAACTCAGTTTTTTTTACGCTTGATATCGCTGTGTGGCCGTTTTTTTTATTTTCTTACGAAAAACGTAAATATTATTTTCAGTATTTTCTATTATATGTAGAGTACCATATATTATTATATGAATAACTCAGGAATTAAGACTTAAATCAAAAAACGGGCCACACAGCGATAAGAAGCGTATAAAACGGAGTTAGAACTGAAAATTTGGTCCGCATTGGATTAGACTGGAAGTGGACAAACGGGTTTAAATATTTGCTCTGGCGTCTATCTTTCGACACTAAGCAATCACTCCAGTATCGTTACGTATAGAGCTCGGTGGTTGGTATTGACGTAGTGTATAATATTGTTTAATATAAATACTGTTAATTTCATTACTTAAACACACACACACACACACATAGACACATAGAAAAAGTAAATAAGATAAACTTGTGATTGAGTATCAACGAGGTTGCTTTGTAGCTTTTCGTTACCATGGCAATAATTTCACCTGTAAACACCTTGCCGAAGGGATACACTATTTTTGAAATCCTGGGGGAGAGGAATATAAATATTACTATCTAAACAGAAATAGAGAAAAAATAATTAAATTGATACCCAGTACCTATAGTTCAGGCGGTAGAGTTGTGGATTTTGGATCCGCAATGAACAGCCACGCGGGTTCGAATCCCACCCCCTACCATCCTGACTGAGAGTTTCTAATTATTTTTTTTTTCTTTCTTCAAATTGCACTAGGTATCTTGAGTGTTATAAAACTGAGTAAGGCACTGACAGCCACCTTTCCCATTCTCTCTTCTACACTAATCTCGGCCAGAGCGAACTATGACTAAAAGTTATACAAATATGTGTAAAGCTTTCCCCCTTAATTCGATTTTTCATTGGGTTGATTGGAATTATGAAGAGAATAAGGGTGAAAAGTAAAAGCATCTGATTGCAAAAGATTTTGAATTCCTACCAACACTCAGACACAGATAGATTGAAAGAAGTAATATAAATTTAAAACTTTTTTTTATTAAAAAAAAAAAGAAGAAAAAAATAAAATCACTAGTGAGCACGCATAGCCAGGGACGTACGCAAGGGGGTGAGTCCTGGGGGTCTAGACCCTTTCCCCAAAATCAGACTTTTTTGTGAAATTAGTATAATTTGTTGCAAAATTATATGCACTTTACGTAAATTTCACACCCAGACAGTCCTCGAACCCGTCCCCCCAAACCAACTTCTGGGTATGTGCCTGCGCATAGCATTGACAAAATAAATTCGTACTACTGTAACTCTTTTGCCAATATTGTTGTAATTACATTTAATGCAATAAATTACTTGTTTGTATGCTAAATTTACTGATTAAGTGTTGTACAGTATTGTATTGAAATTGTCTGTATCACATTTAAAATGCTAATTTTTTAGTAATTCCATTTTTCTTGTTATAGCGTACTACGCAGGAATGTGCCTCTGCACCAGTAGCAGCTCGTGACCTAGATAACTGCTGGTTCACAAAATTATTTTTTCCATTAAGGACGAACTAAAACATTTTATTTTCAATTCTTCAAATAAAAACTCTTTCTCGTAATTCTTACTGCCGGTGATTCTGCCAGACCCCCCTTTCCCGTGCCAGCCCCAAAATTCTGCCAGCTCCTAAATTCGAGCGTACCCTCCAGTTTTATTTTTTTATGGTCAAAAATCGTTAGAACCCGTTCAAAACCCCACTTACACCCAACCAATGTTGACTTTATAAACCCCTAACACTGAAAATCCTGGCATAATCCCTGCTTACTGTCCTCTTGCAAGATTGCCCTCTTGAGAGATTTTCAAGTAACACTCTATTCCATATACTAGGCTATTTATTTGTTTACTTTTCTTCCTTAAGAAGAATTTACTAGTAATTTCGAAAAGGCCATTTCTTCACTATTGACATTTTTAAGGAAGTTTAAAAGAAACCTGCTTTGGCAATCTGACATACGCAAAACGATAAGTACGAATAAATTCTGTAATGCACTATATTGTTATTATATAACACTGTGCTCATGATAATTTTTATTTGGAAATGTGTATAATTAGATTGCATTTTAAATTAATCCATGAATTAGGAAATTGTGGAGAAATTACTGATTCAATTGTTGGGAATAGGCCTATGGAACGAAAGAGACGATCGAAATAGATCCATTCAAGTGTGCGTGAATTACCAATGTTGTTATGCCATTGTACATAGCACAGGGTTGGTAATTCATGCACAATACATTGAGCTATACGTAAAGGTTCTGGAGTGCTTGATTAGTATCTAAAACTAGCCGTCATTGTCCATTATCACTTTAACCCAAAATTGATCAAACTTTCAGTTTTAACCTAGTTTTTTTATACTTTTTGTCTTTGTATGGCCCATTTTATTCGTTTTTTTTTAAATAATAATTCCTGAGTTATGCACGTACCGGAATGCGTATATAATAGCAAAATCTGCATGTAAATAATAATCCCGTTATTAACTAGAATTAAGACGTAAATAAAAAAAACGAGCCACTTAGCGACAACAAAAGCGTAAATGAGTGAGTTAGAACTGAAAATTTGAACAATGTTTCGATTCAATTGGATGTGGACAAACGAAGTTAAATATTCCCTCTTGTACCTGGTTTCAGATACTAAATTACTGTGTAATTACAATCCAGCACTACATTATGATAAATTAGAGCTCACTGGTACAATCGAATAAGTTCGTTTTCGATTTTCCCGTTCGTACTCTGTTCCCCAGTGTTCATAGCTTTGTTCATTTATGTGTATTCTAAAGATTAACAATGAAAATAATTGGTCGTTAAATCTAGATGTCTGCATTAAGTGGTGTAGTGGAGTAAAATGGTACCCGGGGCCGGGGCGCTTGATTCTTGAATACTTTATTAAAATATGAGTATGGCAAGAACCGTGTACATTAACGTTTAAGGACCTTTGCAGTATAGCAGTGATAACATTAATGTCACTCCTATTACAACGATATCCGCGTTATTGACCCAGTATTGTTCGATATTCTTGTGCTGCTAGGGGTTTGACAAGAAATTAACCTTTAGTGAGTATATAAAGGATATTTAAGACATTTGAAAAATTAATGTACCGTATCTGCCTACCTTCTTGACGTAATACAAATCCCACATAATCGGCTACGTTTTCTTTGGTGATTCTG
The DNA here is from genome assembly GCA_022664845.1 of Lepisma saccharinum. NCBI lineage: Eukaryota > Metazoa > Arthropoda > Insecta > Zygentoma > Lepismatidae > Lepisma > Lepisma saccharinum. Next base: position 42,093 of record JAGDQP010012049.1, read on the forward strand.
AATTCGATACCGCCATTCCTCTGTAGGAAGCTGCAGTGCAATCATTTCAAAATTTTAAAATCCCATTTACAAAACAAATTGAAATTAGAAAGAAAGTCTACTCAAACCGATATTCTAGAATTATGCGAAGAAACGTTAGCTTTGACACTTTTTTTGTGGTACAGTAAAATAAAAGTGTTTTCCTTGTTTGTTTCCATGATAACAACCACTATCTCAAGAGAAACTACAATAGACAATATTCGTTAACGAAAAGTTAACAGACTCGAACTCATGAGAAAAGTACACAGCACTGTTATTTTCTTTAAGCCATGACAGTCGTTTCCCTATCTTGCCTGAAAAGAAGAAAAGATTAATTATTTCCACGTGTAATTGTGTTTACCGGTACAGAAGTGTTCCTTGGGGTTCCATGATCTGAAATAACCTATGGGACGCAAAAGATGAGTGTTCTGGTGAGTTGTACGCGTGAACACAATAGGAGAATCAAGACGGTCACAATGTGAAACACTGTTGATGGAAAGGAAAGAAATAGTACTCACATGTGACCATAGAAATAGTTACCCAAATTAACACTGTCTGTGGATGCCCAAGGAACGAAAGGTTGTTGTTGTATTCGATGTCCCAGTCCTGCTTAACTTGTTATTTCATCTCCTCATTTGAGATAGGGAACGTGGAATCATTTTGTTAGTCCTGCCTAAGGAACTTCATAACTTTTCATTCTCATAATTTCGAAATTATTCTGTTATTCATTTCCAAGTATTCAGTGGTGAAGTTTTTTTTTTGTTCTGTTTTTATTTTAAGGCCTTTAGGCATCTTAGGCTCAGCCGGGACAGGGTAAGAGAGAGGATGTTGGAAGATAGACGGCAGGGTCTATTTTTGTAGGTACCGTCCCAGCATTTGCCTGGTATAACTGGGGAAAAACCTGGAAAAACTCAGGCAGGATGGTCGGGCGCTGGGATCGATCCCGGGATATCCCGAATGCTAAACCAGTGCTCTACGACTGATCCATGACTGCTCCGTAGTGGTGAAATTGTAAGCTATACGAGAACAATAGTTGACATACCAGCGTACTTTACAAATGGTTTGTTACAAATACTTATCAAAGTGCATGTGTATAAAAAGGATAAAATCTCGTATCTATGTAAACATTTGCTGAAGTAAAAATTTAATATGGCTTAAACGTTTACCACGCTCCCCTCTGTCAAGATAATACGTTTGTTTGGAAAGGTTTCGGTCATTGGAACGTGATACATGAATATGTTAATTTAGCCTCGTTACCATACAAGCAAGGATGTTCTAATAGAGGATATGTGATTTCGCCAAGAACATGAAGCCAAACGTCACTGCTTAATCCCGCCCAGTTAACCCACTTACTCCAATCAAAATCATTGTTTTCTACTAACAAAGATGGCAGCAAGCTCTATTGCTGTCTGCTAACCAATCAGGTGCGTCGCCTTGGTCGATGCTCAGTTATTTTTTGGCTTCACTTTTTCGCTGTGCATGAGATAGCTAGAAGCGTATCCGCTACTAGAACATCCTTGCATGCAAGCGGAAAATAGTTTTATTCTAAAATGGTTAAAACGTTGATGGAACAACCCTAGACAATAGTACTAAGTTTGAAGTTATATGAGTGCTTAACTGTTCTAACGATGCGCGAATAACTTTCCAGAAATGTCTGATTACTAAAGCCAGGATTTTTATGTAATTACATATTCCATTTGCAGCTACGTAGGACGCTAGAAAGTAGAAATGTTTATGACTAGTATCATTATATGTGAATGTTATTTTACATATTTCGTGTTGATTTTATTTAACCCTACATATTTTGCCATTTTCTTTCTAAACTTTGCTTTTCGACTACCTTTAAAAATGTCTCACGGGGCAGATAGGGATTCAAGGATGCTGCAAAACAATGTCGACAAAACCACATCATTAGATTCCTGACATGAATATAAGAAAGAAACGTACAAACCATGTAGGGTGCTCTGTTTCGGCTCTATACGGGAAAATGAGCTTTAGAGCTTGATATTTCCAATATCATTAACAGTAGATAGAAATATGGCAAAATGCTATGCATCAAAGTGTTAGTGAGTAAAATTATGAAAATATAAACAAAGCTAAATGTTTATCCCTGCAGTGCATATTTGCTTTATTTGATATTACATATTTTTACCTTAATTGCATATTAATCAACATATTTCATTAGTTTTTGTTACATATTTATGTACATATTTTGTAATATCATATTACATAAAAATCCTTACTCTACTTATTACCACGGAAACGATAAATCGTTTTACTATATTACTACGTCTAAAATGTTAAAGCACTGCTCGATATTAAGTTTACATTGAAACGTTTTAGCCGTGTACACTTGGCAACTGGATGCAATGTTTGAATCTCGTTGTCGTGGAAGTGGTACCTAGCATGACTCGGTGTTCTTCAAGAAACGTCGGAGGAAAACCTTTCCACGCGAGTTGTAAGCTCGTAGAAATGTCTACAGTAAATTGTTTACAGTTTCATACTTAATTTCACATTGTAAACGATGGACAATGTATCTACTGACTAGGGATGGTATCGAGACGAGACGAGACTGACATCAGTCTTGTTCTCGTTTTGATTTTTAGGTCAGTCTTGGTCTTGGTCTGAAAATTCCGGTCTTGGTCTTGGTCTCGGTCTCGGTCTCGATTGTAAACCTCAGTCTCGTCTCGGTCTCGAGTCTCAACACGTTAGTCTCGGTCTCATCTGGAGAGTGTCGAAAGACAATAGACTTTAAAAAGTTGCCGTCCCTTGACTTATTTGAAATGGGTATGCAGGCTTTCCGATCTCAGTACAAGAACAAGAATATTAATATGATATTAACATAGTTTGTTACATAGTTAATTTGGGGTTTAGATTAGAAATAATATTCTGTAATAGAGAGATTTTAAAGTAATATAAAGCTTTATGAAGGATATATAGAATAGCAATAAATGAGACACATGAAAATATTTCTACTGGAAATTGACTGAATAACTGTTACGTTAAAAAATGAAAAATTTACATTTTAGTCCAAAATTTCTACCAGATTTATAGAAATAAATAAACGTACACTGTTAAAGATTTTCCGAAATATTCCTGAGAAAAGCTAGGTAACCACAGCTATCTGGAAATTTTCAGTAATTTGGTTAATGAAACGCATCCATCATACAGTTCTCAGGAATGTTGGGAGCAAAAGAAAAAAACAACAGAAGTCTAAAGGAGATTTGAACACGTGTTCTTTAGTCAAAAATCCAGCGTGTACTGACTGCTCTAAATTTCCAGTTAAAAGAGAACAGTATAGAGTGTTAGAATTATGTTGGCTGAATTCCGAAGATATAAACTAAGTTGATCCCACGACTTACGCCACATGTTTAATCATTTATGTTATTGTCAATTAGAGTTCGGAATTCCCGTTCACACAAAATAATTCCAATTTCTATCAAAATAAAACTGACAAAATGGCGGCAGCAAACTCTTCATCAACACTGCATGCACAGCTACGATAAGAAAGAGATTTCTCATTCTGCGCATGTGCAGAACTGAAAACAAAAAATATCCAGATAATCATAAGAAAAATCTCTGACATTGTCCTCCATTACAGTGAAACAACATGAAATACTAAAAATTGTGCGAAACTTTTCAGAGAATTCCTAGGAACATTAACAAAATTTTTAACAGTGTACAGTATGTGACAAAAATTTCACTTATTGTGAACTTTTTTGTACAAGGAAATAATCAAATACAAAGAAATTGTAAATATAATTTATTGAACTCCAGAACCACACGAATCAATTAGTTTACAATACTGCTTGACTAATTAAAGAACCAATTCATATATAGCTATATGCATTACAGCTGCACGTCCATGCATTAAAGGAAAAAGGAAAGAGTGAGGTGTGTTCCCGATAGGCGCTACTTTCAAATAGCGTATTGCGAAGCTTATAAACTGAAATAAGCACATTGGTATTTCAAATAAACCGTATTATCAGATTATAACAGCATTCCAACAATCCTAGCAAAGTATAGCTTAATAGGTCAAAAATAACTTTACTGTGTCTAAGGTATTACTACATACTAGGGGTGAGTTCACGATACTACCGACACCTCAATACCGCCGACACTTACAAAGTATCGGTATCGATCGATACGATATTTTCTCGATACTTTGATATTTTATTTTTGGCACTAATCTCTTTTTCTGATTAGTCTCTTAATCTCCATCATAAAACTTCAGTTCCTAAATTTTAATAATTTTGTCTTCACATATGGAAGCTCCTATTTCTTCGTTAGGAACCCCCTTTCCTTTGTTATTTTTCACAAAGAAATACACCTCTTAGCACAGGGCCTCACGAGAAGATACATTAAAAATTTCAAACGGCTGATTTTCACACACAACTAAGTTATTATAAATACAATGTTTTGTATCAAGTTTTGTTCCGATTGGTTCAAAATTGAGGAATTTTTTAAAAGTTCAAACGGCTACCATTTTGAAACTTTTCTTCCGATCATGAACCCATCCAAGATATTTAGACAACCAATTATTATACCAAGTTTGGTTTCAATCCGTTAAAAATTACGTCATTACTCTCTCTCTCTCTCTCTCTCTCTCTCGGGTAGATTTTGTGTCAGGGGGTGACGATCGGAGAAATACCAGGTGCGTAAATATGAAACCGGAATTTATGTACAGAAAAGACAAAATGATTGGATGACAATGCTAAAAACTATATTATTCGAAGTATTGGCCATCGCTAGCGATACATTTCTGCCATCGTTCCGGCAATGAGTGGAAGCCAAACCAAAAAAACTGTGCCTCTTGTGCTGCAAACCAGTCATCAAGCCATTTTCGTAAGATGTGAAGCGCTGGTCAGCAAGTGCGTGTCCCATGGATGTAAGTAAGTGAAAATCGGAAGGCGCCAAGTCTGGTGAGTAAGCCGCATGCGGAAGGATTTCCCAGCCAAACGTCGCAATCGTTTCCTTGACCGGTTTTGCTGTGTGGGAAGGTGCATTAACGTGAAGCATAATCACTTTATGTTGCCTTTGGTCATATTCTGGTCGTTTTTCACGCAAAGCTTGATGCAAATCGATCATTTGTTGTCGGTAACATTGGGTATTAACGGTTTCGCCAGGTTTCAGCAGTTCACTCCCTTCTGATCCCACCAAACACAAAGCATTGTCTTCCGTCCATAGCGATTTGGTCTTGCAGTCGATGTCACCGGTTCTCCTTGAGTTACCCATGATCTTTTACGCTTAGGATTCTCGAAATAGATCCACTTTTCGTCAACAGTCACAATTCGATGGAGAAATGATTTCGTTTTGTACCTGGCGAGCAGAATTTCGCAAGTGGTTTTTCGGTTTTCCTGTTGTCGTTCAGTCAATGCATGTGGAACCCATTTTCCTACCTTCTGAATCTTGCCCATGGCTTTTAAACGTATGGAAACTGCTTCTCGTGTTACATTTAATTGATCCTCAAGTTGTTGTTGCGTTTGAGCGTCATCCTCATCCAACAAAGCTTGCAATTCGCTGTCTGCAAACTTTTCGGTGGTCTTCCACGTTCTTCGTTTCTCACGTCAAAATCGCCACTTTTACATTTTGTAAACCACGCATAGCACTGTGATTTACCAAGAGCATGATCACCGTAAGCTTCGACAAGCATGCGATACGATTCTGCACCAGTTTCCTTCAAATGGTAACAAGAAATCAATGCTGTCCGCACATCGTAGTTTGTAGGTACAAATTGCGCCATGTTTAACGCTATTAAACACTACACTATGACATGAAACTTGTCTGGTTGTGAGTTGCAAATCGTTATCAGCAGTCAAAACAAGCAAGTTGCGCCAAGGACGCAGTTTTACGGTAACCACAGTGACAGCTAACGCCGTCTATGTACAAATTCCGGTTTCATATTTACACACCTGGTATACAGAAAATGAAACACTAGATTGCTACACTTATAAACACTCTTACCTAAGTTCAAAAGGATAAATTAAAATTTCAAGTACAAGAAAGAAGTACATTTATTTACTTCCATATTTTCACCACCGTGAAGTACAGTTTTATTTAACATTTACTGAAAAGATCATTAGTTTCATTACATATATCAAAGTTACTACTATTTCGAATTAATTGTTTACAAGAATATAAGACACAAAAAACTAGTTTTAAAACTGAATTTCTTCACAACAATCGTTACATGTGGTATCGCAACAAAACGAATCGATAATTTCTATCATTCAGAACCTTCTCTACACAAACAATGTGTAAAAACTAGCAAAAAAAAACAAGAAAATATGAGTTATTAAGGTTAATGTAAAGCAACGATCTCCAACAAAGGATGGCAGCACTACCTCAGTATATGTCTAATGTATTTTCATTGTTACACGAAATTTCACTGCTGTTGCTACAAATTCAAGCATAAAGAGTTCAAATTTTCAGGGAAGAAAGTTCGTAACCAATTCAAGAGCATGATCGATGCCGATTTTTAATTTTCTTTTTTATGCATTGTTGAAAGAGCTTCATTGTTATAGGTTTTAATATTCACAACAGCAATGAAGCTATTTCAACAATGAAGGAAAACAAAAAATATCGGCATCGATCATGCTCTTGAATTGGCTATGAACTTTCTTCCATGAAAGCTTGAACTCTCTAGGCTTGAATTTATAGGAGCAGCAAGGAAATTTCGTGCAACGATAAGAATACATTAGACATATACGGAGATAGTGCTGCCATCTTGTGTTGTAGATCGCTGCTTTACATTATCCTTCGGTAAGAAATACAGTATTTAATAAATCATTAAATTGGCTATGAACTGTTATGTAATGTAAATGGTCTTTTCTGTTGACTTAGCTACTACTTCCATGTAGTGCAACTCTAATATAGGAAACTTCGTATTCATTAAATATGCCTATTGCCTAAAATACAGACGTTCGGGACGTCAGAAAGCTACTACATTCTCCATTGTTTAAGATTTCAATAAAATGAAGCATGATTAAATAATTAGACAGCGTTATGCATTACTAGACCAAGCGACATTTCTTAATTTTTTTTCTATATGGCGTATTCTGTTGGAGAATAATATAAACTATTTTAAAAAATCGCTGTCAATGTATTGGCAACAGTTGCCAAGAAATATTTATAACGGTTAAGTAAGTGCTCATGAACGTAGACTGAATTATCTCTAAACAAATTTTTGGCGCTTGGTCTATTGATGCATAACGCTGGCCAATTATCTAAGCAAAATATCTAAATTACCAAACTATGGATATTATTCGAGCTCAAATGAAAAATAAACAATAACAATATTCTAACATTATTGATTATTGGCCGGCGTTAAATTAAACTACATGTAGGTTTTAGTATTATTGGAAGCTTCTTTACATTTTATTGTTTTTTCAAGTATATTCATTCGTAATAACTAATCGTTATACTCGTTACCGAGCATACTCTGATAAAGTGAAAAATACTCACCATAGTTAATTACAACATAAAACGAAACAAATGTCTGAATATTAGAAATGGGTGGCTTAACCATGTCATGTTAGAAAAAGCACATTATTGTTGTAGTAGTTATAACTTATCCTACACAAATCCAGAATTCTCTCTATTAAGATACCTGCCGGCTGATGTGAACAGCTGATGAACCCAACTCTTGCGAAATAAAGTATTTTCTACAGGTAAGTAGCCGTGCACTTAAATAAAATGAAATCAGTCGCATGTGAGAATGGATTTAACCAATAGAATCTAATTATAGTGTAAAAGGATAGTGAAGAAACAAAATTGCACTTTTTGTTTACCTGCTGACAAGCAAACATACTGATGGGGCAGAAAAAGATCCAAATTTCTTTCTGCCATAATAGTTAGAATGTCAAAATGTGTGCACAAGCAAATGTTGGCAACGCGAGGGCAATTACTTTGAGAGATATCGATGATATAATAGTCAGTTCTTGTTTCTAGAGAGTGAAGAAAAAGTGTGGAAATGTCCTTATATTTGTAAAATGCTGAAAGCAATGGAAAGCAAATACATAGTAATGGGTACAATGTGGAAGGCGCTATATGTGGCGGGTATGTTCTTCGGGGTCGCCATTTTGAAGTCCGCCATATTGAATCTCGATTTGTTTTCTTAAATGGAATGGAGGTCGTGTAATATGTCATTCGGAGCTAGAAAACATGTACCCGTAAAATTCTACTCCAGAATGACACAACCCCTTCTTATTTAAGAAAATCTATCGAGATTCAATATGGCGGCCGTGAAGAACAACTAATGCCTTCCACCCAGTACCCATTACTATGTATTTGATTTCCATTTCTTTCAGCATTTTACAAATATAAGGACATTTTCACACTTTTTCTTTACACTCCAAAAACAAGAATCTGACTATTATATCAGCAATATCTCTCAAAGTAATTGCCCTCGCGTTGCCAAAATTTGAATGTGCACATATTTTGACATTCTAACCATGATAGAAACAGAAAATTTAGAACATTTTCCTGTCCCATCAGTATGTCTGCTTGTGAGTTTAAAAAGTCACCATATGACCAAATAAAAAAAAAATATTACATAAAATTCATTTTCCTACCAAGTAATTAGAGACAAGCAAGGGTTGCCAGGAAGGTAGCAGAAAAGTCTCAAACAGAATTAAATAAATTACCCCTGACAGAAAAATCATAGAAAAAAGTCGATAATATTCCATACTGGAAATGAAGAAATACATATGTAACTTTATATACGGGCCAGATAAACTGGGGTGCTACAATATTGTCCTAAAGAAATGGCAAATTCAACTGAATTTTATATCTAACAACATTGCCATAACCAAAAAACTACTAATACCTAGCTAACAGAAGAAGCGTGAAGACAAGGTTCTGTGTGCTAATTCCTGTTTAAATATACTGTACGTTATTTTCTGTTTTAGCTGAAGGCCCTACTTTCTTTTCACTGAGCATGAACTCTTACATACTATAATTAATTTGACACTTCGTTACAGATTGAATGATGTTCAAACTACCCACGAAAGGAAGTGAATGTCGCCTTAGACTCATTTCATCATGTTTGAACCTTTATTACATTTGAAGCTCGAAGTTGTGGGTTATTCCTCGGAGGAAGTCAGAAAGTGTTCTATTCCCAAAATCTTCTTCAACTCTTCTTATATTCTCAGCGCATCGTCTGTACACAAGCCTTCCT